>VZRH01001004.1:837730-956425 GCA_013397555.1 Urocynchramus pylzowi | reverse complement strand
CCATAATAACCTGCATATTTTAATAACATGAAAAGTCTTTGTCTCTGTATTATGAATACACAGTAGACTAATGGCCAGAATTTTAAATCTGTCTAATTCAGTGTTATGGGTAAGCTGCAGGAATACTAAACATCTGAGTCAGCTCTTGTGGCACTACAGTAATTCAGCAAATTGCTGTAGGAAGCTTGATGTGATTTCATGAGGTTTTGGGTATTAATGTTTTAAAGAGTTAGCAAGCACAGTACAAAATTTTTACCTGCATAACTGCATTTTTGAGTGAAATCTGTGAACATGATGCTGGAAATCCTGTAAGTGAAAGAAACACTGAAAAATCCCAAATGCTAAACAATTACACTAAAACTAACAAAGCCTAATGGCCATTCAGATATGGGACCCAGTTACATCAGTATTAACTTCATTTTTGTGTCACAATCCTTTTGCCTGATTTGTAGAAAACTTGATTCCTCTTGCTGGCATTTTCTCATTGCTCATCTGTGTGCTGTAATTTGAGTGTAAACTTCAGGCCTGCAGCTCCGGTGAGGTTCCTGGCCAGTTCAATCTGGTTACTCTGAGATGACATCACGCATGAGAGGCAGCACCACAGTGAACAGCCAGGAAAACTAGACCCTGAAAAGACAGATTCTAGCCAGGAGGGATACAACAGGGAATGATAATTTCTACCTCTAAAATGTGTTATTAGTACAATGATATTTTAGTCTTTTGTAACTTTCTATCTTATTAAAAGGGGGAGAGGCTGGGTAGAGAAGCAGAATTTAACAGCCTTCTCTTGTCTGTGTAACTGCTGAAAGTACTGCTTGGCATATTTCCTTATGGTTAATGTGTTTTAATCAAGGTACTCTTTGACTAAGAAGTGATTTTCACATATCAAAGGAAAAAACTTTTTAGGTTACTATATTTTTAGGTCAACAGAAGGAGTGAAATGCAGTTTGTCACTAATAATTATGTCTTAGAAGCCCTTCCAATTTTTTTAATCATTAGTTTTTGTTATTAATTAATATGATACTCTTACAAAATTTTACTTCACCAGAACATACATAAAAGTAATACAAGATAGTGGGCACTAAAATACTTACACATTATTGAAAACTAAACTGGTGACATCAGCCTAAGTCACAGTGTTGATGCAGTGCTCAAATGCTGATTTTTGTAGTATTTTTTAATGCATGTCTCCTACACGGTGGTGCATTAGTTAATGTCCTGTTGTAGGCAAGTTCTCACTGTGTAACAGGACCTCATTAGTTAACAGTGTATTTAGTTCACTGGCATTTTGCTCCACTTGCTATGCTGTTCTTGTTCCCTTAAACTTTGAAAGAATGTGACTGTGATGCAGAGTCTCACATTGCACAGCATGCTACAGTGAGTTTTCAAAAGAGATGCTTGCATGAGGTACAGAAAATCTTTTTTTCTGTACACGACTGTGTTTTTCTTCTGCAGCCAGTGTGCTGGACTGTCTTTTATAATTTAATGTGTAGTTGTTTGTCACTAGTTTTCCCCTGAACTGGTAGCAGAAAATTCCACAGCTTTTAAAAGAAAAATTTAAAGCCTCAGCTTAAAATTGTGCAACATCACATTGAACATCTTGTACCCAGGACACTGCAATCTGAGTGAAGCTTGCTTCCTCTTTGATGTACTGTTAAAACACTTTCCAATCACCAGGATGGTATTTCTTATGTAAGGATGAGGCATTAGTTCTCTATCATATACCATTTACTAAAGAGAATTAGCAAAATCGGGCAGTGTCATGAAAACTGTATTACATTTTAATTTAAACATTTGTTTTTATTTGCATGAATGCTCTCACACATGGATAGAGAGAACAGAACAAGGCAATGCAAAACAAGTTATTCAATGAGCTTCAGCATTTACAAAATTTGTATTACAAATACAGCAATTTCCACTTGTCTTTATAACTCAAAAATGTAATCATAGTGACTCCACAAATTGGAGTGCAGCTGAACAAATGAGCTGTGCTAGATCTTCTCCTTTATAGTAACAAACACAGCTGAGCTTACATTGAAATCTCATTGAAGTCAATCCTTACAGATAGAATTAAACATGCAGTTTAAGAAAACCACACACCCACCAACAAAAGTATGTCTGTGTATCATGGGTCTCTGCAATTTACATTTAGGTGTTTTGGAAAGCTTTCATAGTAGCTGTAGACCTCATCTCAGGTGTGTATATTTGATGTGTTCATTTGATATATAATCTTCAAGTTTTGATTAAGTGTGTGTCATTAGGAAAAATCACATTACAGATCCTTCCTTTGATAATCCCACCAGTTGTCTAAAAGAAGCAAAATGAACCAAATGTGTGTATGCAATAGCAGTAAAGAAAAGAAAAAAGAGGCTCCTGTGGATGAAGCTTGTGTTAAAGGTCTTGTTTATATGGCATTACATATTCCACTGGTGATAAATAAGACCTCTGATTAAAGTAGAAGCACACTATTTTTGTACTTGTGTTGTCTCTCCTAGACATTTTAGCACATTCTTCAATAGAAGAATGAAGGTTCATTAATTCCCTGAAGGACATAACATATACATAGAAAGTTTTTAACCTTACTTACCTGGACATTTCCTGAGGGCAGGAAGGCTCTGCAGAGGGATCTGGACAGGCTGGATCATGGGCTGAGGCCAGTGGTGTGAGGTTCAGCAAGGCCCAGTGCTGGGTCCTGCCCTTGGGTCACAACAACCCCAGGCAGTGCCACAGGCTGGGGCAGAGTGGCTGCAGAGCTGCCCACAGGAAAAGGACCTGGGGGTGCTGGTGACAGCAGCTGAACATGAGCCAGGTGTGCCCAGGTGGCCAAGAGGGCCAATGGCATCCTGGCCTGTCCCAGCAATAGTGTGGCCAGCAGGAGCAGGGCAGGGACTGTCTCCCTGTACTTGGCATTCAAGTTGTGAGGCCACAACTTGAATTATGTGTTGTTTTGGTTCCCTCACTACAAGAAAGATGCTGAGGTGCTGGAGAGTGTCCAGAGAAAGTCTACAAAGCTGGTGAAGGGTCTGGAGCACAAGTCCTGTAAGGAACAGCTGATTGAGTTGGGGTTGTTCAGGCTGGAGAAAAGGAGGCTCAAGGGAGACCTGATCACTCTCTACAACTGCCTGAAAGGAGGGCATAGCCAGGTGGGGTTTGGCCTATTCCCCCTGGCAACAAGTGACTGGGCAAGATGAAATGGCCTCAGACTGTGCCAGAGGAGGTTCAGCTTGGACATCAGTAAGAATTTCTTCACTGAAAGAGTGGTCAGGCATTGGAATGGACTGTGCAGGGAGGAACTGTTCCTGGATATGTTCAAGGAACAACTGGATGTAGCACTTAGTGCCATGGTTTACATGACAGGGTGGTAATCAGTCAGAGGTTGGAGTTGATGATCTTGGAGGTATTTTTCAACCTAAATGATTCCATGATCTGCTTTTCTTAAGTCTGAATGACTAGTCATTCTGGTAAATGCCAAGTTTTGATGGTACAAGTGCATCTACACTCAAAATGCTTCTTTAGTAATTATTAATGTTATCTGTATTGGCAGATTTTTTTCTTGTACTGCCATTGTCAGTGATGGAGAAGAGAAGGACTGCAGCTTGTGCTAAGAGGTTTCTGAAATAAAATCCTTTATTTGATATGAAAGATGGCAGCACTAGCTATGTCCATTTTGGGAATAAAAAAAAATAAAAGCCTATTTCAGTGTCTCTTGCCATGAGCCCGCTGACTGTGTTGTAAAACCATCTGAACATGCCACTGAATTCCAATAGAAGTGAAATAGCAAAATGTCTGATTTCAGCTAACAGTAAATTTCAGTCCTGTACCTCAACTAATTGTGGAAGATGGGCTTTTTTACAGTCATATTTTTTTGCAGATACAGAGAAGGAAAAACTTAATTTTGGCATGTAACTTCCATTCAGTCAATATTTACAACAAGGCTAGACATCTGTTTGATTCTTAATTGGGATTAGCTGGTATTACAGAGCTTTATTCCCAGGGTTACAGTAAGTAAACTTGAACAATCAGCTTTTCTTTAGGTATTGAAGGTGCTTTATGCACATATGTTGTGATTGACCCATTTGAAGTAAAGGAACATATTATCTTGTATGAGTAATCCTCTATATTTTATCCCTACAAACCTACTGTCTATGTCAGTCACAGTTATCCCTGCAATGCTGCCATGGTATGTCCATCTTTATATACAATGGATAGGTCTTGTGCATATGTTTGTATTTCTGCTTTTTAGTTCAGGATTTGAATTTTTTAAAAGATTGAATTAAAAAAATACTTCTGCAAACTCCACCTTTTTTTTTTTTCTCAAACATTCCCAGGTACATTCTCAAATTTTAGAATTTATCAACATTAGTTCCTAAAATCTTAAGAATGCAATTGGATCTCCAGTCTAAACGTTATTAGAAGCAATACTGCTCAGAAGCAGTTACAGTGTAAAAAAGACTATTTGTGTCTCCAAATTAGTAGCTCTTTTAAAAGTGAATCTTCTTTAATAGGATTTTATATTTTAAATGCCAGTTAAAAATCAATTCTGAGTGAATTTATAATCATCTCATAATGTCAGACACATTTTTAGAGCTAGTTTAGTCATTTCAGGTTCCCTGCTGCTGGTGTCCAGGCAGTATGAATCAGATCCCTGTGGCAGAGGGTAATTGTTGCCCTCCAGAGTGTTGCCACACATAGAGCAGAATCTGCATTACCACCCAGGGCACTTTGCTCCTCATGCACTTTTAGGCTGCTGCTCTTTTTTTCACAGGCAGCAGCCCTTGTGGGCCGAACAGGGAAAGGCATCTTGTCTTACTCAGCCTGCCCTGCTTTCAGCTCCTGGCAGCATCAGGTTGTGTGTGCTGCCCAGGCTGGCTGAGTGAAAGGAAGGAGGTCAGGGCACCATGGCTTTCTGCCCATGTCTTGAGGTTATGGACACAGCACCTGGAACATGCACTTTCCTTGTCCTCTCCTATGGCATTATTACTATGTGCCTGACAGTGCTTTGGAACTATTTTTCTTCAATATAATCTGTTTTATGGGGGGTTTTTTTCCTTTATTTTTTTTTTTTTTGGTTGGTTGGTTGGTGTTTTTAATGGATTTAATTAAATACTTAATTAAGGGGAATAAATAATCCCCATTTTATCGGTGGTTCTAAGGATCTTTCTTCCTTGATCTCAGAGGCTCTCTTTTTTTTTTTTAAGATCTGATATAAACTGAATAAAAATATATCAGACAGATAGTAACCTTCTTTTTGTATTGCATGGTTAAAGTTGTGTAACTAGAACTGCTCCTTTTGTATTTTCTTCACTCTCCTTCTCTAGTGCTATATTTTGCAGGTATCTCACAATTCAAGGCAACTCTACTGTGCTAACTACAAAAACACTAGCAAAAATAACAGTATATCATTTTGTGATCAGATAATTCAGTCCCTCTTACTATTTTTGTGATATATTCTGCCTTTTCTATCTGTAGATGTAGCAATCTGGAACTGCCCTTGCAGAACCTCTCAGACCCTCAGTAAGTTTTCTCCAGTTATAAGAAAGGAGTACAGCAAAAGCAGTGGACATTATTCTGAGTACTGTCTTTGATCATGATTTCTAATGAGTTGATGAGGGGAATAAAGATCAACTGCAGTGACTTAGCTGGCAATTTTTTTGCTGAACAAGGTTCATAAAGAATTTTTATTGTACGCCCAATAAAATGAGTCTATAATAAAGCTATTTCAATAACTTTTTCTTAGTACACTGGAAACAAACAGCTGAGTGTGACAGTGGCTGGAGTCCAACTGTTACTTAAGTATAGTAAATTTTTCTTTCTGTTTTATTTCTCCATTTTGCATATTGGTTCTTAATCTCATTGCTGGGAGAATTAAGAAGTACTTAGTAACACAACCAAAAAATATTTCTAGCTGTGTTTTTTGAACTAGATAATTAAAATTTTTAGGAATCCTATATGTTTTAGTTTTAAATAAATAATAAAGATTTAGAATAACACATATGCTCTATGCTCTAAGTTATATACTTTATACATCAGGAAAAGTCTGCTATTTTCAGAGTTTGGTGACAGTCTTGGGGACCAAACTGGAAATGTAGCAGGTTCATTAAGAATTTTTTTTTTAATTTAAGCATATATAAGATCACTCTTGTGTTTCACATTCATCTGCCTTTGTATTAGCATTAGTTATTTACAAAATGATCAATAAAGAGTTAGTCCCCTTTTACAAATAACATTATGGGAATACACTGTTGAAACCCAGGCTTAACAGAGTGGGAAATAAGGCTACTGACAGAGACACAGACCCAGTTCAGTCTCTAGCCCTTGCCCAAAGATTTGCTGTGGGGTCATAGCAGATTGCTCAGGGCTTCACACTGTCAGAACATGAAACCTCAAAAGGTGGAGTCCCTGCTCCACTGCTGGACCATCCTCCTGGGCCCAGCTCTCCTTATCTGCAGCCTGAGCCTCTGGCTCTCCTGCTGTGCATACAGTGTTTTTAAGAGCCTGGCTGCTTCTCCTCCATCCCCTCCTGTTGGTGCTGGGGGTACTGGTAAGCACAGTTTGTTTCATTGCCTTGCTCTCTGGTCTTTGGACTCCAGCTTCTGTATTAACTTCTCTCACCATTACCTGTATCACTCTTAGTTGAATTCAGAAATCTATCAGTGTAAAGTAAACACTGAATTCATGAAACCTTCATGGATTTATGTTTGGTCATGAGTAAAGCAGCCTAATAGATAAATCAGGGGCTATTGACTTCCCTTATTCAGGACTGCAGTTACATTTCTGAGCTGTCTTCCTAAAGACATACTGTGATGAAGTACTTCAAGGCAGTAGAAGGTAAAGGGTAAGGAGTCTTTATCCCTGATCTCTTCAAAGAGGCATGTTAAATGTGGGAGATGCATTTTGAGCTGTACTGCTGCCATTGCCCTTATAGTGACCAAAGGAGCAGGAAAGTAAGTTGAAGCAGGAGTGGAAGGAGTATTGTGAAGGCCCTCCAGTATTTTGCCACCCTGCTTAAAATTAACTGTGTAACTGTCTTCACAGGTAGCTCATTAAAATATGATAATTAAAAATATATTCAGTCTTGGAACCTCTCAGTGTAGGTATTCTAAATGGAGTGTGGTTCTACTTTTAAGCACAATCTCTACCTAAGCTGCTTGCAGCCTCACTAGGCTTTGGCTTTGTGCCTTCAATCAGTTTGGAAGCAGGTTTATTTCAGAGTTCTCTGGTACAAGCTAAGTGGCTACATGTAGTTGTTTGTTAGCTACAATTGCAGAGAAATAACTCAAGAAGAAAAGCCCAGTTGAGCAAACAAAGGAAATGTTATCTGTCACATTGTGCAGTATTTGTGGTATGTGTTTACTGCAGAAACCCCACTCAGTGCATTTTTGTGTGTGATATTGAGCTAGCAAGCAAGTTAAATGATAGCCAACTTCTGCCTTCAACTGCAATTTGGAATTAAACAAGGAAATTCATTACCATTTCCAAGAAATCATTGATGTTTGAATTATGCAAGAGTACAAGCCTCTGTCTGAAATTGCAACTAAACTCTCTTTCATCAAACTTTTTGCAAGTGGTAGTGAAAGATCTCTGCAATGTTAAAGCTCACTTAAACAAACAACAGCCTCTCTCTTACTAAAAACTCTAAAAATAACAGCCTCTCTCTTACTAAAAACCTGTGGGAAGAGTTCTGGGGAGTGGAGTTTTTCACTACACTTCAGAAACTTTGCCCTGGACATTGCTGAGTTCAAACCTAATAAGCATATAACAAGTCTCCAGAAAAAAAAAAAAAAAATGCAGCTTACTGAAACTAAGAAATCAGTCTTCATACATTAGATCTAATGGTAATACTGAGTAAAAGGCAGAGAAGAAATGAACTTTGAAATGAGAACTGAACAAAGTAAAAAAGCTCTGTGAAAGGTGTAATGTGACTGTGGAAGAAATTAATTGAAAACCTAGAGATTTTTGAAAAAAAAATCTTTATGCATGAAATGCAATAGTAGCAACTTGAGTAAAAAGAAAAAAACAAGTTTTTAAATCAGAGCTGAAGTTCTAATATCCTTGTTTGTGATTGCTCTAGAAATTAATTCAAAACCTAGATAATTATTTGCCATGACATTCTAGAAAACTAACTATTCTGACTTTATATCTCTTGCTGGAGTAACTTGTAGAGAGAAAATAGATTTTGAGACATCCAGGCCCTGAAGTATTCTAATTCTGGGATTTGTGGCACTATATTGCAAAGTGACATCTTCAAGTTGCGGTGCAGAGGGAATGGAACTTGGTGTAACTGTCCTATTACAGCAAACTCTGAGGTCAGATTTGGAGGAAGAATTAAAAAACATTTGCTCCCCTCACCCAGGAGGATTGGTGTCCAGTTCTGCCCAGGTCTGTTAGGTTGAGATGACCTAACTGTCTGTGTGATCTTAAGACAGTCTACTAACCATCCTTTTGCATCCTCAGCTACTAATATTTTTTTTTAAATACTACTCTTGGCAGATGTTTGCAGCATTATTCACTGACTGCTAGGAACAGGTTGACTCAGTGTGAGTTTTGCACTGCTTTCAGGACACTGAGAAGCAAGACCAAAGAGTAAACTATGGTTGGGGGAGAGAGGGAATGCAAATGCTTTCATTCTGTATACTTCAAAATCATTCTTTTCTAATGTCTTCAAACTAGATTGGCAGACTCATTTGAAAGTTAACCTCATTTGGAATGTCTTAACTAGAAATACTCTTATTAACTTTTTTTTTTTTTAATAAACTGGTGAAGCATGATAAAATTGAATTAAAATAACTGTTATTTTTTATCAGCAATTAAAGGAAAATGTAAGGAAATAAAATTCTATGATACTAAGAAATTATTCCTGGGTGCTTGGTGTAAGCCCAATTTGTGCAAATATGACGCTGAGAGAAACACTAAATGACAGCTGTGGCTGGCAATGGCTTCAACCAATTGATTGGTAGATTCTGAAAGATTCAGCTAACAGAAAATGTCTCCTGAGGTACTTTTTAATGCATGTGCAAGATGGGTCTCTTCTGGGTTGAAAGTACATTGTATTAGCATGAAAAGAGCTCCTGCCTACAGCTGTTTCTCTCACTATTCTTTCCACATGCTTTTTGTTATTATTTAGGTCTTGCATTTTCAAAATTCTGGCAGAATTTAAACTTTCCTAGAATATTTTACCAGGTTACTACTTTATCTTTGCTGACTTCCACTTTATTCTGCAACTATTTGTCCTTGCACCACCAATAGTTTGTTTTTTTTTTTTTTTTTACACACTGGGGTAGAAAACATTTCAGTTAAAAACTGTTACTGTTACATGTAGCTGTAGCATTCTGACATATTTTCTTTCCAATTAGGTGAAAATGAAATCCTTGAAACTCTATACAATATTGCAAGGAAGAACAAGATATGGCGGTCCTATATAGGCATGGGTTATTACAACTGCTCAGTGCCTCCGCCCATCGCACGCAACTTGTTAGAGAATGCAGGATGGTAACGTACCACATTTTATTGTTAAATGTATATGTGTAAGTACACATTTGTCCCACAAACCTATTTTTTTTACTAAGGCTTTCATGTATTTGGTAATGATGTGTATCCTACTGTACATATCCTACTGTGTTGTTCATGCTAAAGCTTGAAATTTACTTTAGAAGATGCTTTTTCTGTGAAATATGCCACTAGTTTTGTGACTTCTATTTACAGCTCCTATATATTATGAACTAATGCAAGATTACGTGTTTGGTTTAAGCAAGTATACAGACTTATCTCCTAAACAAAAGTAATTCTTTCCTAACTTTTGCCAAAATTAAAAACAGCTCCCTCCTCCACTGGTGTACGCAATTTGGGTGGAGGTAGTTAAATACTACGCAATACTATGATCATGGTTTTCTGATGAGGAAGTAAGAAACTTCTAAGGAAGTAGAAAATTCTAAAGTCTGTTCTCTTAGTATTTTTTTTTTTAAACCAGACACCTTCAAGGGCTTGAATGTTTATCCATAAAGTGAGTTCTTGTCTTGTCTGATCAAATAATTCTTTGGTGAACAGCAGTGACATTGAAATATCATAATAAGATAATTCATTTATGAAAAGGCTGAGAATATTGTACTTGGTTCTGATCATCCAGTTGACAAATTTCTAAAGAATTGCAACTCAGGAATGATGCAACAGGAAAAGTTACATTTCATGTAGATTCTCACTTTCCAGCAGCCTGAATGTCACCCTGCATTTTCTCATTTAGTTTACAAATTCCCCTATCACCAGTCACTAAGATGCTTCTTTTATCCTGTATTAAAATGAGTTACTTTACTTCAATTACTTTATTACTGAGTAATTTTTATTTTAGTAAAATCAGTATTTAAAGGTTTTATATATACTTTAAAAAGCCCAAACAACAAAAACCCCCACAACCAACCAAAGGATCATATTACTCAGTACAAAAAGTCATTGTTACTTAGATGTTATGTGTTTTTTATACTTTGGGCTGCCATAAATGGGTCTACATATCTGTAGACCTCTAAGTCTTATTTGTTTTTAGATTTGTTGGCTTTATTTGCATCACTGGTGGAAAAGTTGCAGTGTTTGAAGTCAAGGAATCTATGACATCTATGCAAAGTTTCATTTGGCCTTATCCTTGCTCACTTTTTGCAACATGTGCAATCTGAATAATTCAGTACAGTACCAGGGAACAAATAATTGGTTGATAGAAGCAAAGACAAGAACAGCTAGAAAGGAAGTGGAACAAAATGAACTGCAGACTTGTCAATCCTAAGAAGTTATGTAGTGTTAATGAAACAACTGAGAGAGTTTGTCCAGAAATCTGATCTTGCACTGTCCAGTAAAGTCAAATTAGATGGCAAAAAGCTAAACTATTAGTGAAGGCTTAAGTAAAGGCTAAAATGTTTTTTGGTGAAAAAGTACATATGTGTGCTAAAGCAACTATGCAGGCTTTATGGAAGCTGCTTAAGAAATCAGACTTCTTATTTCTGCTGAGTGTGTAACACTTTCCATGCTGACACACTTCACATTGCAGCTCCAAGGGAAATACTACAGGCTCATTGCTTCTGATCTATTCTGTCTCCCTTACATTAATTGTGTTTGCTTTGCTTGCATTTGTTAGAGCAACTAGAAGTCTCCCAAAGTTCAAATTACTTGATTCCTTTGCCCCCAGACATTAAATGTGTAAGAATACAAACATGTACCAAGGATGCCTGCAGACTTCACATTTCTAGTGTAAATTATTAAACTTGTTAGTTAGTAACACTCAGAATGTAATGAAAGCATTGCATTCTGAAAATACCTACATACTGTGCAATAATTACTTTTAGAGAGTTTGCTTTTAAATTACTTTAAAAAGTCGCTTAACACGTAGTATAGATTCAGGCAGAACACAGAATGCAGACTAAAGCCAGATATTTTATTTGAAGAACTTGTAGAGAAGTAGAATTAATTAAAATGAGTAGATGCTTAAAAAATGCCAAAAAAACCCTTTAAAAAGGAGTGTTTAACTAAGCATGCTTATGTTATAAGAGGTGTCTTTATTTGTGGAACTGTTAAACTTCATAGTGCTTTGTGGCAGTACTGGAATTCAAGATTTCTTGGTTGATATTTTTCCATCTTTCTGAAATTTGTTTTAGTTCAACTGTGTTGACCATTCAAAACCGTAACATCAAAATCATAAGGCTTCATTAATTTTGTTTTGTAATATAGTGTACTTTCCCAGATATGTGGAGCAGGAGTTCTCTAATGCATTTCAATTAATCACAATGTTTTAATTCTTGTTAGTCTTATTCCTTCTGCAAATTAAAATACAAGAAATGGCCCTTAGGTGAAATAAAATGAGAAAGCACAGTTGTAAAACTTTAGGTACAGAGAAATTTCTTCTACTAATCAATAAAAGTCATTGCTCATGTGAAGGCATTTGGAATAATTCTTTTTATTGGTGAGAACTGAGTGGGCAGAGGGACCATACAGAAAAGAAATTTTAATACTACCAGACTGAAAGTTTATCTATCAAACTGAAGACTGGGTTTAGCTGCTGTGGAGAAAAAAAAGCCCTACTATTGGGATTAGCAAGGCTGCATGTAGCTTGGCACATGGTCTCACTTGTGAACTGTGCAGTCATATGATGATAATTAGTTTAGTGCTAGAACTGGCCAAAACTGAGGAAAAAACCTACAGGTTTTGGGAAAGATTTATGTACTCTATACATAACTATTGCTTTCTGTTACTGTACTGAATAGTGTATGTAAATAATTCAAGCAGATATCTCATTTAATTAGACAGTTAATACATTAGCATTATATATTACACTTTGAGTTCACATATTGAATCCTTCTTCTAGCTTTTGCATTCTCTTCAGGACTTTTTCCTACTTCTTCCCTCACCTTACTATTTCGTTGCTTCTCTCATCCTGCTCAATACCAAGTTCTCTAGCTTGTTTTTTAAAAGATCTTTGGCTTTTACCTTCTATTGACTTTACACGACTTCAGCTTCCAAATACTGGAGTCTTTCTGGAAAGCTTATACATTCACTTCATTTTTCAAAAACCTAAGGCTTGGTACTGCCCTTTTAGGGAAACAAACGGCTGTTTTCTTCCATCACTAGAAAACAGAGGCCACTTACCACTTGTTTCTGGCTGCTACTCTAAATTCAATCTGGCATAAAGTCTGTCCTGAACTACTGTGTAATCCAACACCCAAATTTCCAGCAGAGAGGAGAGTCTGACCTCTGGTTTTGTTTTTCATCCCTGGACCCATGCTGCTTTGTTTTCTGGACTGTTACAACAGAGCATGTCCCTTAGATTCTTCCATTTTTGAAGGAGTTGCTTATATTGCACTACTGTTTTGTTCACCAAATGACAACAGATAAAACTTACATCAGTCTGACTTCTCTCCACTAACATATATGGAGACCGCCATTTCACAAGGAGTTGCATACTTCTGAGCTTGATTCTGTGAAATGTCAAGTGCTTTTCCTCTTAAAAGGGTGGAGAAGACTTGATAAATAATGGTCTTCAGAAACAGTATTGAAAAATTGTGTCAATGTCTAGATATGATTGAACAAAACATTTTCCTTTGAATATTGTGACTTGATTTAATTCTTCCACATTTAGCATCTGCTTACTCTGTCTTTCTCCATAATGCCCTCACACCTCTGTTTTAAAAGTAATTTCTCTTTTCAAAATGGAGAAACAGAATTCTTGTCCTGTGAAAAGTTAAGTCAGCACCAGAAGGTAAAAATTACAATGTTTAAAGATAACTATTCTAACAAATTTCCATCTTAATGAATTACACTTTTCTATGTATTTTTTCTGTGACACAGCTCAGTTATATATTGCCATAACTTTGTTACACATTTCTTTTCTTAGACCAAAACTCAGAAATTTTTTCCTACAGGGTTACCCAGTATACTCCTTACCAGCCAGAGGTGTCCCAGGGCAGGTTGGAGAGCCTCCTAAATTACCAGACTATGGTGTGTGATATCACAGGAATGGATGTGGCTAATGCATCTTTGCTGGATGAAGGGACAGCTGCTGCAGAAGCCATGCAATTATGTCACAGGTATTGTGTTTAAAAGTGTGGTTAAATCACAGCAGGAAGTAATTTTGGAATTTGGAAGGCATCTATCCCTGTGAAGGCAATGGGTTGAAGTTGAGTGTGACCATCTTACTGTGAGAGTTCACTAAACAACTAGAGTCCATGTTGCCATGCCCCCAGAGAAGTTCCTAGTGTTGATGTAAATGTTTAACTCAGACATTTAAGCCCTTCAGAAAACTAAGGACATAGGAGAAATTCTAGAGGAAGGAAGACTCACCCTTGTTGGAGGAAGGTTGGGCTAGAGAACGTTAAACAAACTGGACTTACACAGGTCCTGATGTGCTGCACCCATGGCTGCTGAGGGAGCCTCCTGATACCAATACAAGGCCACCCTTGATTGTGTCTGAACAACCACAGTGACTGGACAGGTGCCTCAGCAGTGGAGCAAAGCAAATGACACTCTTGTCTCCAGGAAGGGAGGAATGAATATGCAGGGAACTACCAGCCAGTCAGCCTCACCTCTATCCCTCAGTGATGATGGAACAACTGCTAGCCCTGGAAACCATTTCCAGACATGTGAAGGACAAGAAGGGGATCAGGAGTCACAAGCAGGACAGGGAGAGGTTATGTTTGACCAACCAGATGACTTTCTACAGTTGAGTGACTGGCTTGGGAGGGGAGGGTAGACCAGTGGTCTCCCTTATATCTCCACAGAGAAACTAAAAATTATGGGCAGATGAGGTGGGAGAGAGATAGATGGAAAACTGTCTGAATGTTGGCCAGGGGATGCTGGTCAGTGACATGAACTTTAGGTGGAGGACAGTTATTATAAGCCAGGGGCAACACTAGGTCCAGTTAATGATCTGCATCATGGAGCAGACTGTATCCTCAGCAAGTTTGCTGATGATGCAGAACTTCGAGGATCAGATGGTGGACCAGTGAGTCATGGTGCCTTCCAGAGGGACTTGGACAGGTGGAGAAAATGGGTTGACAGGAACCTAGTGATGGTCAGCCAAGAGAAGTGTGAAGTCCTGCAGCTGGGGAAGAAGCAACCCCTGGCATATGGGGTACATGATGGGGTCTGGCAGGCTGGAAAGCAGCTTTTCTGAAAAGACCTTTGGGGGGTTTGGGTGATACCAGATTGAACACAATCCAGCAGTGTGTACTTACTTGTGGCCAATAGGCAAACAATCTCCTGGGCTGCACTGGAAGGAGGAGTTCTACCAGGATGCCAGGGAGGGATCCCTCCCTCTCACCCTGATGAGTTCACATCCCACAGTAGTGCTGTGCCCACCTCCCCTCTACGACAGAGACATGGGCATACTGGAAAGAGTCCAGTTGCCCTGCCTAGGGTACCAGCCCAGCTACTGGCAGACACACACCTGCTGCCACTGATACCACCACAGACACAAGGGCCCCTGTTGGCTGATGTGCTGCTCCAGTTGCTGGCACTCACTCCATTCCACTTCCTCCAGTCATTTCAATTGCTGCACTGTGGAAATGTGGATCCTTTGTGGTCTGACTCCAGTGGCACTCACACACACACAGAGAATAAGGAGTCCCCTTACCCATGAAAGGAATCAGAAAGGCATTTAACAAGAAGAGAGGACAGACTTCACTGGTTAGGTACAAGAACTTCAGCAACCAACTATTTATATGTGACTGTCCCCTTACTCCTCTATTTTGCTGCAATTATGGCTCACAGAATCACTTAACTGTATTATTTTCCCCCTAAACATGTCATAATAAGACATTGTTTGCAATCCCCAAATGCTTTTCTTGTGCATCCCATAATGTCTACTTTCCAAGTGGGGAGGCACCCAGATGGTGTGCCTGTTTGTGTTAATTGATGAACGGCAGCTCCCACCTGCCCCGTGGGCTCTTTGCTCCTCTGCACTTGTGGAGATGGGTCTGTGTTGGGCTGATTTTCCCTGAGAAACACCTGGGAGCAGCAGGGACAGGTGTTATCTGGGTTCCCCCACTTGCCATTGCCTCTCTGTGGGGGATGCACAGGATCTTTTATCACACAATCTAATGGACTGTGGCCCGAGTCTCTTGCGGCCATGAAAGTTGAAGATGTGCATTATCTTTTTCCATCAGTGATTAAATTAAGCTTTTAAAAAGTGTGGAGTACATAATTCTAAGTTGCTAAAAGTGAAACTGTTATTGGTATATCCAAATCTACTTTTGTGCATGCCTGTTGTAGGGCCATGTGAAAGGGATTTGCAAATCAAATGAAATATGAGAAATTATTGAAGGTCACTGCAGAACTGTGTATCAGGAAGGTGATTACACAGACTGTGTAATCATAGTTTCATATGTGTAAAAATAGTTTTCTAACTACTCACTAGTTAAAAGCCTCAGTGTGACATAAAATTCTGCTTACCAGAGAAAACTAGGAATCATCTTACCAGAATCATAGAATGGTTTGGGTTGGAAGGGACCTTAAAGATCACCTAGTTCTATCCCCACTGCTGTGAGCAGGGACCCATGTTCTTCATTTCCCTTTACCTACTTGAATAGCTCATGGTTTTTTAATCCAGGGCAACATTGAAAAATCTGTATTAAAGACCACAGTTGTATTCCTTTAAGAGTGTGTGTGGAGCCATTCCCCTGGCTTTTGAAATTAGCCCCCTGTTCTGTTTCAATTTTTGCCATGTATGATTCTCATTTGAATGTCTGAAATGCACCTTCTTAATGTAAATGTGTCNGATGGGAATTGGTGAAAAATTGTAAATATCATACACGTAATTATCAGTATAAGAATGTTCTACCGCCCCAGGGGCGGGGAGAGTGCGTGTGGCTGTCTTGCTGGTCGGATCTCAGCTGGGCAGAAGAAGAACTTTTTAGATAAGATAAAATAAACAACCCGAGAAAAAGATCAAAAGAAGAGTCCAGACTCATCTGTTCACCGCAGGCTGCCTGCGGACCACCCTACGCGTGTCCGACAGAGACAAACAGCCGTTCGGACAAGAAATATCATTCAATCTTACACTTAATCTGGTTATAATAACTAATATTTTCAACTGCCTTTTTACATAGGAAAACTCACTTCTAGAAAATAAGCTAATTTCTTTCCATGGAAAGCAATATGTTATTGATGTGTAAACCTTTTTCTTTTTTTTTTTTTAACAGACACAACAAAAGGAGAAAGTTCTATGTAGATGCCCGATGCCACCCTCAAACTATAGCAGTGGTCCAAACTAGAGCAAAGTAATGTTTTCCTCCATTTTCCACCACATCTTTTCCTTTACACTAAATCATTTTCTATCTGTGCCTTTTTGCTGTATACCTAACATTTCTGGCCTGTGTTTTCTTTGCAAACTAAAAGCAGAAGTCTGTTATCATTTGGCATTACTTCTAGTTCAAATACAACTGCAAAGAAATTAAAGCTGTTTAAAAAGAGACTAAACATATAATAAAAAGAAAACGTTTAATTTTTCCTTTAAATTGTTACACAACTATATACATTTAACTGTTGAATTCAGCCTGGTCTTTTTTTTTTTCTTTTACTAGGAAGCAAGTATCTTAAGCATTCTCTGTTTGCTTTGCTCTGTATTTCTGATGGTGATATCGAATGCAATTCTTCTTTAGTACTATATACCATGACGTGAAACTTTCTCAGTGTTTAGTGCTGCAAAGATGTTCAACTCTCTGTATGTTAAAGAAGAGAGTCATATATGAGTGCATGAAAACATTTTATTAGCTATCACTCCAAGATTGGAAGTGGTTTGAATATTTTACCTTCTGCATGTTTTTGTTTCCAGTTATACAGGTGTTATTACTGAGCTCAAATTACCCCATGAGATGGATTTCAGTGGAAAGGATGTCAGTGGAGTGTTATTTCAGTATCCAGACACTGAAGGGAAGATCGAAGACTTCTCTGAACTTGTTGAAAGAGCTCATCAAAATGGGGTAAATTTTATTGGTCACGCTGGTATCAACCTGACGCATCAAACAGCCATATTCATAGAAACTAAGTGTTAATGAGATACCATCTCAGCTACATGCAATTCATAACCATTACAACCATTGCACTTCAGTTCCATGCAAGTGATGTGGAGCTGTTTGAAACTGAATTAAAAAACCCAGCTTCCATGTGAACACCATTCCTTCAGAAGAGAGGCTGACTGCTTTTGTGCATTTCTGTTCTCAGACTCTCGCCTGCTGTGCTACTGACCTTCTGGCCCTCTGTATTCTGAAGCCTCCTGGAGAGTTTGGGGTAGATGTTGTCCTGGGTAACTCCCAGAGGTTTGGCGTCCCACTGTGCTATGGGGGACCCCATGCAGCATTCTTTGCTGTCAAGGAAAATCTAGTGAGAATGATGCCAGGCAGAATGGTGGGTGTCACAAGGTAAGAGACTCATAGACTCTTAGAATCTTTAAGGTTAGAAGAACCTTCAAGATCATCAAGTCCAACTATCAACCTACCACAATGTTCACCACTAAACCATGTCCTCTAGTGCCATATCCACATGTGCACTTCCAGGGATGGTGATGCTGTCACTTCCTGGGCAGCCTGTTCCAATGCTTTAGAACCCTTTCTTTGAAAATCTTTTGCCTGATATCCTGTCTAAAGTCTCCCCTCAGAGATCCTAGTAATACATAAGAAACCGTGAAAAACACTCTATGACCATCTTGTGCAGCCTTTGTGAACAACAGATGGCCATGGGTTGTACTGAGCACCCTATTTTTTTTGAAAACTATGAGGCTAAAAGTTGCCTTCAGTTTTGAGGAAGCAAACTTCAAGAATTTCATTTGTGTGGAACTGTCTATAGTTCTTGTGGCATTGTGGGATGAAGAGATAACCAAAAGCAGAGTCGATTCATTGTGATGGCAGGAGGCTTTGCAAGCTAACTTACTCCACATATTCTCTACTGACTTTTTCTCTGTCATCCAATCTTATAAAACATAAATGGAAAGAAGTAGAAAATTCAATGAACCCCCAAAATAATCTAGAAGGAACTTAATCTAGTTCAAATTATAGTTATGTGTAAACAAAGCAAAGAAATATTCTTCTAATTGTTGCTGATGGTGATATACTGTGTATTTTGACAAAATGTCAAACTAGTTATAATTTAAATGTAAAGTAATTGTCACTAGGAAGACTGCATATCTTTGTCACAGAAGCTATCGAGAAGTACTTCAGTAACCAAAATAACTAAAATATTCACAGTTATCAATAAGCTTAGGAATATTTTATTTATTTATATTATTTTTCAATTAAAATAGCTGCAATAATCTGTGTCATTTTAAGGCAAATACCAAATTTCCTGTAGTTTGCTTAGAATGTCACTGTGTGCTCTACCTAACCAGCCACAATATAAACAGAAACCTGGAGGTGCTTTAGTCTTGCTCTGTTTGGTATTGCAACTGTCCTGACTTATGCTTTTTCTCTCCAGCACCCTTCTATCTCTGAGGATAGATAACAGGTTTCAGGTTAGCATGCATAAAGTCCTGTGTCATTAACTGTGATTTTAAAGTAACAGAAGCAACATTTTCACTTGTGCCTTAGAGATGCAAGTGGGAAGGAAGTGTACCGGCTTGCTTTACAAACTCGAGAGCAGCATATCAGGAGGGATAAAGCTACCAGCAACATCTGCACAGCACAGGTAACTTACACTTTATTTCCAGTGCTAGAAAGGAACCAGTTGAACAATGAGTTACCTATACTTTAGGGAGATTTCAGTAGAAAAACGAAGGACATAGAAATATTCTGGTCTTTGTTAATTTGTTTTGAGTCCTTTGAATAATGGTGTCTGCTTGAAAAGAGAGTTTTACTGTCTATTTCCTTACTGTAGTCCTGAATTCTTGCAGTGTCATGAATCTGTCTGTCTTGTAGCATAAACACTGAATAGTGGCGTGTATGTTATAAACAAGAGAGAACTCTTCATAAAGTAGAAGGAATTCCAGTGGTCTGAAATTTCCAACTCAAGGCGGAAGAAATAAACTTTTAATTTGTAAAGCTAATTACTCAAATTGTCACAACTTATATTTTTGTCTATGTGATTTGATGCAAGAATGTTACATCACCAAAGCAATATCTTTACAGGAAAATACCATGATTAAGTAAGTATCAGAGTTCCAACAGTATCCAAAATAGTTATTTTCAGGATACTTCCTCAGACCTCCAGACAGACGGATCATAACTTTTTTTGGTCTTATCATTGCCTTCCTCCTGCTCTTAATGCCGTGACAGATTTTAAGGAGAGATTATTGACACAAGTTTAATTACTTAGTATTCAGGAGATATTCTATATTTTTTTGTGCTGATCCTAAACAATGGGTACCTGTGAGGCTAGCTTGACTTTAAAGTCTTCAAATATCTATGTTGCAGTAGTTGAATTTAAGAATATGTTAATTGCTAAAATAATTACATTTCAAACAGCATTGAATTCATAACCAGTCCTTACAGTTTCATTAAAGTATTTTGCCTTTCCCTCCTGTTATTTTGTAGGCAATACATGAGTAGCTATAACATCAGCTGAGGATATGTGGTTGTCTCTGGGTGCTAAAGAAACTTTCCACTTAGCTTACATGAAACAGTCTTTGCTCACAATAACAATGTCCTGAACTGTATTTGGACCCTAGGCTCTTCTGGCTAACATGTCAGCCATGTTTGGCATATACCATGGGTCTGATGGACTAAGGCATATTGCAAGACGAGTGCACAACGCTGCTCTAATCTTGGCTGAAGGTGCGTACTTAATGTCTACAGAAACTGTTCTAAAATCCTTACCCCTTAAAAAACACATCTTAAATAAACTTACAGGGCAGGGGCAGGGGTGTCCATCTGATGTGTGCTCTCTCAGCTTGAGAGAGGCCATTTTAATACAAAATTCACAGCTGATGTCTTTTGTGTAGTTCTGGTAATGGCATCCAAGAATTAGATGTCTGTGTGATAAGAACTTGCAGGCATTGCTTCTGTTTTCTTGGGAAACTAACAGAAGTCTACAGAGAGAGTCCCTAGATGGTACTGTTGAACTGCTGTTTGCCACCATCTACTTCTTTTGATGAACCATCCTAGTTTACACACAGAAATCTGTAGAGAGTATAAATAACATAGCAAAGGAAGATAATAAATTATATTAAAGCAATAGAAACATTTCAGTTAAATTGGGTGGAGTATCGTACCTGCTGCAAACATTGAAATCCCAAAGCTTAACAGCTGAAGAAAAGCACAAAATCTGTAGAGAAAATAGTTATTGCATCTGGACTATATGGTTTGGTAGGGATTTTTTTCACTGATAATGCTACCACTGCTGTCAGAAGGAGCTATACAAAACTGGAATATTTGGAAGCAAGGGATTACTGCAAGAAACATACATTATTTGCCAGTTTAGCCAGAATACCTCTTGCTACTGCAAAAACCACTAAGACTCTATACTTTGTTATGGCAAGCTCTGTGGCAGTTCATATCCATTAATATCTTTCCAATCTTATTATTTTGTCCTTATTGCATTCACATACCAACTCTTCTGCCGTATATATGTCAGATTTGATGTATCAGAATTAACTTCCCTAGACTCAATCTGCATTATTACTTGGGTTTGAATCTGATTTAGTTGCATTTCATACACAGTAGCATTTCAATAAAAAGATGGTGATTTTTCTGCTCTTTACACAAGGGGCGTATTTTGCTTTATTACGTAAAAGTATTTATTTACGAGATACATAGCATTGCTCTGCAACTGCCGCCTGAGCAAACAATACAGTGTGCATATAATAGAATTAATTTACTGTTTTTTATAGGTCTCAGGCGAGCTGGTCATAAACTACATCATGATCTGTTCTTTGATACCTTGACGATCACGTGTGGATGCTCAGTCAAAGAGGTTTTGGACAGGGCAGCTCTTAGAAAGATAAATTTTCGGATTTATAGTGATGGCAGAGTAAGCAACTTTCTAAACCTTTGATAAATTCAGAAATTTTGTAGTATGACATTTTCTTCATTAAGTTTCTAATCATTACATGTGCTAAACAGAACAAAATTATTTAAGATCTTGTAATTTACTCAGATACATCCATCAATTATAAAGATCATATAAAGAATGAACTTGTTAAGTGATGCACTGAACTTCCAGAAATAATGATTGTGTTTTCATTTTATGCCAATTAAAAGGATTATCTAATCTTTTCATGTTAAATATGCCACTAAGGGGTAGAGTGGAGAGACTCTAAAATTTAATGATGAAATACAAGGTGACATCCAGAATTCAGGTCCTATGGCAGTGTTTGAAGGCAGACTGAAATCTAAACCACATTTTGATTGGCACTAAGGAGTCTTCACAATGTGTAGTATGTTCTGTAAATTGGAATAGGGGGAAGGGGTGTCACAGGAAAATGGGCAATTTTCCTATTAAGTAGAAAACACTTAAAAATGCTAGAAAGGAGGTCGAGTCTCAAAGTTTGAGCAATCTGGCTTGGAAGGTTTAGGAGGGTAAAGGAAGGAACTGGAAAATGTTATATAAATAAAATAAATTTATATATCATAAATACCTATAAATATATATGTTTACATATTGTTGGGTAGATTTTTTTTTTTTCTCTTGTGTTTCTGGAAAGCTTTTCTTGACCAAAACAAATGTACTATGTCTCTAGAATAAACAGCTTTGAGTAATTACCGGTGCTTTTATCCATAGCTTGGAGTATCACTTGATGAAACTGTAAATGAGAAAGATCTAGATGACATCTTATGGATTTTTGGTTGCGAGTCTTCTTCTGTAAGTACCTAATAGGTCATGTGGATTAAATTATCTGAATATTTCCAGAGTTTAATGAAAACCAAAACTGGTCTTGTATAGTGAGTTTCTAGATGATGACCATTTGTTCAATACTGAGAATCTCAGATCCTCTCCTAAATAAGAGGTAGTGCTAAATAAAAGATTTATATAATGCCGATTTCTGGTTGCAACACTTAGTTCTTTCGGTCAGTTGGACACCTCTCATTTAAGAGCATTTACTTCTTCTGCAATGGTTAGGACATGGGGTCAGTTATTTCTTTCCTTGCTGGAATTTTTGTTGCATGCCATTAGCATTTAGCAGCAATACCTACCAGATGAGGACTACTGAGACATTAAAGCTACCCAGTTTTAATATATTGCTGTTGTCAAATGCTAGGTATATACAGATACATATGATATTAAAGGTAGGGGTTTTTCCTTAAAAGCTGACTAAATCCTGAGGTAAACTGGTAGCATAGGCTAGTTCTAATGGAAGCTGACTACAAAAAAAAAAAATTTCCATGAAAATGTTTGACTCTATTTCTTTTTATTGAAGGAGCTAATTGCTGAAGGTATGGGTGAGGAAACCAAAGGCATCCTTAGCACCCCATTTAAGAGAACTTCCAAGTTCTTGACACACCAGGTTTTCAACAGGTTTGTGAATGTATGATTGCTACTTTTAGGTAATCTGAATGTATGTTTGCTATTTTTAGGGAATCTGAAATAACTCCTCTCAAAACCAGCAGTGGAGTCAGTTGAGGACAGTTTTGTACCTAGATTCATACAGTAACTCATTACTGTAAGATATTTAGTAGCATTTTTACTTATCCTCTCATTTCAAATGACCTCTCAGGGAATGTGTCTTTCCATTAATCTGCTGTATTGTACAACCTACCATTTGAGGACATGGTATCCTTGTATTCCATATTTACTGATAGTGTTACTGGGAGAACAGTAAGAACTTTTAATCTGTGTTGCTATTAGCAAGCTTAAAGTGCCAATTTGGAAAGAACTACTTAGTATATATTAATAACTATCCTCAGTCTTACTTCTTTTTTGTGTTCTTTTCCTAAGTAGCAGCTGGTACAGCTGATCTGCTTGCCTTAACACTGTGTTTTGTGTTCTCCAGCTATCACTCTGAGACAAATATTGTGCGGTACATGAAAAGATTAGAAAACAAAGATATTTCCCTTGTTCACAGCATGATTCCCTTGGTAGGTATTTACCAAAAAGAAAAGACAAAAACTTATGTACTTACATATGTGTTTATGTATTTCAATAAATACTGATGTGTGTTTGTATTTTTAGGGGTCCTGCACAATGAAGCTCAACAGTTCAGCTGAGCTCACAGTAAGTTGCAATAATACTGTCTCACTTGGTATCCACATGAGTAAACTATCTAGCCAGTGTCATTCTAGAGAAGTAAAGCCTGCTCTTGGTCTAATACTCCAGCTGAGGAGGCAGTTTCAGAGATAGCTGAAGGCACCCTCTCCCTTTTCCACTAAGAAATCATTCTGAAAAGCACAAGTAGGACTGCAACAAGAGTAGCAGAGTATATAGTCTTGAAGACTCCTTTTTGGAAAAAAAAAAAAGAAAGATGAAAATAATTTTTGGAATTAGGTATCACAGTCTTGTTTCCTCAGGCAATGTTGCATTACCTAACTTCTGTCTGCTTTACAGATCTTAAAATCAAATCCTCAGAAATGTGGAAGGAGTCAGATGGGACTGACAATTCATGCTTCTTTTTCAGTTTTCAATTTCTTATGATAATGCCATTTTCTCCAGCTGAAGAGTCCCCAGAAAAATCTTCATTTTTCTAGCTGATAGCTCATGAAGCAGAGCTTTAGCCAGGCTATTTGATTACCAAATGACTTTTTGACTTGGAATAAGCTTCCTTTGCTCTCTCCCTATTGTCTTCTCACTTTCATCTTTCACTAGTTTCCTTCATTCCCTTTCTCTCACTGCTTTCTCTCTCTACCTTCACTGTATTATGTCTTGTATATTTCCTCTAAGTGAAACTAATACTATTCCAGGCAACTCCTCCCTGTTTACCCTGTGATCCCACAGCTCTATGTAAGGGTAGGTAAAACTAAGTAGTAGGAGAAATTAAGAATTTTTAAGCATATTCTTCATGTTAAAAAATGGTTACTGGAAATCATAGAATCATTTACATTGGAAAACACAATTTAGATTAAGTCCAGCTGTCAACCTGGCACTGCTGAGTCCATCACTAAACCATGTTCCTGATCACCATATCTCCATACCTTATAAATATTTTCAGGGGTGTTGACTTTGGCAGTTCTTTAGGGAGGCTGTTCAAATGCTTGTTAACCCCTTCTATTAATAGATTTTTCTTTATATCCAGTCTTAACCTCTTGTCTTACCAGTTACTACCTGGAAAGAGACCAACCCCCTCCTGGCTACAGCCTCCTTTCAGGCAGTTGTAGGGTTGTTGATGTTATGCCCAGGGTCCTAGTCACATGTGCACTGAGGCTTCTGTCTTTTTATAGATGAGTTTTCCCAACCCTGGAAATAAGTTTCTTGCTCTCTATGCAAATTAATTATCATGCATAGTCCATGCACAGTTCTTCTGGGCCTTTCTGGAAATGGGTCAGAGGGCTTTGGAGGTCTTTGGTGGTCTTGATTCCCCCCACTGGATCAACCTTTGGTGAACAGTCCATGACCTCTTCTCAACCTCATTGCTGCACTTGTGCTGTACTGAGTTGTGCTGAGTATATCCAGAAGACAGAACAAGGACTGTTGTCCCAGGAAAGTGTTCTACCTCCACCTGTCCACATGGAAAGTGTTCCATGTGGTCCCCTTCTCCACCTGCATCCTGTTCTTTCTTGCCCATTTACACAGTCTGCTCTTATCAACAATCCTTGGCTGCACAGCTATCGGTCCATCAGTGTTTGAGACAGACACATCAGCCCCTTGTCTTCCAGACTTTTGCACCATCCCATGGCTTTAATATCAACATGGGCATGGTGATCTGTTGAGAAGGGAAAAAAAGAGATAGAGAGAAAGAGGCAAATGCATTCTATAAGCTACTTCTAAGCTTTGGGTGTAATCTCTTTATAAGATCACAAATGTTTTTGTGTAATCTCATTACCAAAATAAAAACCTAAAAGTTTAGCATTCAATCAGTTAACATTAGATCTTATTGAACCTCACATGACTGGCCTTGGCCTCATCAATCCAGCCTGTCCAGATCCCTCTATAGAGCCTTCCAAGCCTCCAGCAGAGCAACATACTTGGTGTTTGATACTTGATTGACCACAAGGCAACTTCTTTCCTTCACAGAGTTTAACAGAACAGAGTTGTCTGTAGAGTATTTTGTTACAGCATTCTTTATATATTTGTTTGTTTTGTTTTTATAGCCTATTACATGGAGAGAATTTGCCAACATCCACCCTTTTGTTCCTCTGGATCAAGCTCAAGGGTATCAGCAGCTTTTCAAGGATTTAGAGAAGGACCTATGTGAGATTACAGGCTATGACAAAATCTCCTTCCAGCCAAATAGGTAGCAACTTTTTTTCTGAGTGTTTGCACCTTGAGACACAATTCCAAAAATTTACTTCCAAAGAAAATGTGCAAGCCAAAAATGGAAGAATTTTCTAAAATTTAATTTTTCTTGAATGCCAGATGATTAAATTACTAAGTAGTTGGCTTTTTTTTTATGGTATCTTATCTTGTCTCATCTCTTCTGAAAGTTTAATGATTTGGTCTTTTAATTTCTTTTAATATTTCTCCCATGAACTGAAAAGAAAAATTTGGAATAGGAATAAGATGTATGACCTTCCAGGTGTTTAATTGTTGAAACTGGTAGTTAGTGCACTAGGTTTGACTGAAGAATGCCTGAGACCTCTGTGCTCAGAAATTAATAAAGCAGCATTTAGTGAGTACTGCTGCAGCCTGTTTGTGTCCACTAGCAGTTTGATACAAAATGAACAGCAAGAACTTACTCTACACTAAGCCTGACGCTGAAAGATCTTTATGTTTCATGATATACACTTTGTTATGCATTTCAATATTAGTTTGCCTCACTGTAATGAAGCACAGAGTCCCCTGCTTGGTGCAGAAATATGGATCCACTCAGTCACCAGAAGGATTTAACATTGTAGTATAAACTTATAAAATGGCATAACCTTTGTCATCTGCTCTTTTCATTTACATCTATCTGTTAATTTAAGTACATCCATTTGTAATTTTATCTTAGGAATGTGCCCTGTTTCATTTGCTGACACTTGCCTGAAGTCATGGAAAAGGGTTAGGGCTGGACAGTTTTGAAGTTATGTCAGAGAGGTGGCACTTCCTGGTTTGTGTGCTGTGTAACAGGGTTTGTGTTTTTCTTGCAGTGGAGCCCAAGGAGAGTACGCAGGCTTGGCTGCAATCAAAGCTTATTTGAATGCCAAGGGAGAACGTCATAGAACCGTAAGTGTCAATACTCACGTGGGGAAGAGGGTTGAGTGGGAAGTGGAGAGTTGATTCAGAGCTGGGATTCACCTAGAGAGAAACTAGGTCATGTATTGTCACCTCTGATAGGCTTTCAGCAGTCTATGCTTCCCACTGGGATCCTTGCTAACATCTTAAAGTTTTTACAGACATGAGAATGACACAGGGAATGGTGATTGTGCTGAGTCTGGCTAGGGTGGACTTAACTTTCTTCACATGAATTGTGGAGGAAACACTGTTCATAACACAGGGATCTCTTGGCAAATGGTGAACAGTGCTTTCACAGTGTCAAGGCTTTCCCTCTATGCCTCTGTCCTGTTCTGACCCTGTCCTTTCCCAGCAAGGAGGCTGGGTGTTGGCAAGGTGCTGGAAGAGACACGGCCAGGACAGCTGGCCCTGGCTGACCAAAGGGATGTTGGTGCCATATAATGGCATGCTCAACAACAAAAGCTCAGGGGAAGGAGGACAAAGCAGGAAAGCTCATGCTTATGGCATTTTAATGTTGCTTATGGCAACATGCCATGTGGTCAGCCATGGGAAGTTGGGAAGTCAGGAAGGAAGGAAGGAAATTGAGATATATTTACAATTTCATCTGATACCCTCTCACTCTTGAAAGATGAAGAACAGTTGTTCCATGCTCACAGTTGACATATCATGTGTTAATTTCAGGATTATTTATTATATTATTACCCATCCTCATTTCCTAGCTGGATTCTAGTTATTTGTCCATCCTTCTCAAAAGAGCCATTTTATAACTTTGGTTATCTTTAAAGCTTTTGTGTTTGTTTTACTTTTTTTCTCTTACTCCCTTTCTAATGTTTGATGCAGTTGTTTTCTTTCCCACCAAAATGGTGAGACTTTTTAGTTGCAGTAGGTTCAAAGCTAAAGACCACTGTTGTGGGTTGTTAAGATGCATTTTCTTGTGTCATACTTCAGATCTGTCTGCCTCTAGTATACCTATACTGCTTTGAATGCTGCCCCTCAGTACTGTGGGTCCTTTTCTGAGCTCTGCAATCAGTTCTTTTAGTGACCTGGGAGGTTTTGTATTAACAGGATGTTTGGCATTTCACTGTGTGTTTCCATTATAAACACAATTATGAGTAATTTTAAATATTAGAGAACCAGCACAGATATTTATAATATTCTATTAGGATGACCTTTCCATACAGTAAGAACTATTTTTCTTTTCTTTAACATGCATTCATTAAATATTTATCCATATGTACCTTCCCACTTAACCCACTGGAAGTTAGTTTAGGAACATTTTTTGGGACCACATGAAAAACTTCTTGGAAATCTGGGATTACTTAGGTCTTCTTTTTTTACACACCCATACAGTTGGCTTTAAACAGAAGGAAAAAAGTCCTTAGTGCAATAGAATACATATTCTTTCAACCTGATTTTATCCTTGGCTTTGGGAGTCATTTGTCTTCTCAAAATGGAAGCATCACTGTCCTGGCCTCCTGGGAACTATAGCCTCTGTGTGAGGAAACCATCTAAAACTGAATGTGAGTGTTGTCTCCTTCTCTCTCTGTTTCTTTGTTGCATCCAGATCACATCAAACTTACTAGAAGGAAACCACTCTTTACAGTTACAAACTTTGTTTTGTGCGTAGTTTTGCTCAGTGGGAAGTGAAATTAGGTTAAAATTTTATTCCTTGGAGAGCTGTCTTCTGATTGTCTACGTGCCACCTGCCCTTTCTCTTATTCTGTGCAAGACCCTTAGGCTTCTCTGAGTGTCTGTGGGTCCTTCTGTGGTCTGAAAATACCCAGAGGTGAACTGCACAGGAGAGTCTGGGGGCTGCTTGCACTTTATTCACACTTTACAGATTTCAAATGCTACAGGAAAATCATGGTATCTTGGTAAAGAGTAAAAAGGAATAAGAAAATAAGAAAGCCCACAAAATGCTGGCCTTTCAGCTGAAGTGTTATTTTCTCGGAGGCTGGAGAAAGCAATTAATCCAGCCACCCAAGGCTCTCTTAGTTGGCTGGGTTCGGATTTGGTGCCCTCTTGTGGGAAAAAAGCATGGACACGAACTGACAGCTCACATCCCTGCTTTTTCCTGTGATCAGTGATGTCTGTACCCAGCAGGCCTTGGTGGCCATCTGGAGCCACTTTACATTTCAGCTTTGTGGATAAAATGGCTACAGATGTGGCACAGCTCTTCCCGGCACTGGTGCTGGGATCCCTGTGTTTCTGGTGTTTTGAAGTATTCACATTTAGCTCAGCATGACTGTGGATAATAGAGTTCCATGAGCCATCATGCAGTTTCTCAGGAAAATAAAGTAGAAGAAAATGATTTTTGGTTTTTTGGTTTTGTTTGTTTGGTTTTTTTTTTTGTTTGTTTTGTTGGTTGGTTGGTTTTTTTGTGGGTTTTTTGTGGGTTTTTTTTGTTGTTGTTTTTATGGGGTGTTTTTTTGTTTGGTTGGTTGGTTGGGGTTTTTTTTGTTTGTTTGGTTTGGTTTTTTTGAGAAATATTTATTGTGTTTAGAAAGGGTGGAATTCCTAAAAAATGTCTGGAAATATCCTGACACATGCACCATTTTCCTATGACTAACAAGAGCCTACCCTTATTTAAATAGAAGTGCTTATCTTTCTTTTCTTTTAAAGTTAACTGGCATGCAAGTAGCTCTGAGTTTCTCATCTATGGCCAAAATATTTTGGTCTAAATTTTGGTTTTGAATAAAATACAGAAGAAAAAGCTTTGGAAGCCAAATTTCCATTGTAGTGGAAATTTGGAATTAGGCAGTTTTTCCTTTCAAGTCATTGTACATATGGAGACTGATAACTTTAAAAAAAATAGTGTTTTGAAAAAAGGTGGGGTGAGGCAAAAAGATTTTAAATATGAGTATCTGAAATAATATTCTGGAATTAAATCCCTAAGTATGATTATGCAGCAAATGAAACTTTGGTAATGAATATTTAAATGCTGATACCTGAATGAATTTTCTTTAAAAATTTAATTGCATTGTTCCACAAAAGAGGCAATTTGCTGGTACCATCAGGATTTCTTTTCAAAATTTTGATAATGAATTGTAGCTGAGTGTAGATCAGAAAACATTAAGATTTTTTAAACTAGTTATACTTTAGGCTTTGTTTTTCTTTCCCTTCAAGGTTTGCCTTATTCCTAAATCTGCTCATGGTACTAATCCAGCAAGTGCACAAATGGCAGGGATGAAGATTCAGCCAATTGAAGTGGATAAAAATGGGAGCATTGATATTTCTCATTTAAAAGCAATGGTGAGTATTTAATTATCTTTGATTTTCAAGGAACACTTCCTCTCTGAAGGTAATAGTGTTGGCAGCTAATCATATTTTTCTACAAGAAAAAATAAAGCAGTAATAGTGAAAATGTGCTTTGAAAGGATAAGTTTTTCTTTTTCTTCTTTTTCTCACTCACACATTATGTGACAATTGTATGATTTCTTTTAGTTTGAAGATCTTTGGTGCAGGATTTGTTCAAAGAGTCTTTGTACACAGTAGACTCTTTTATAGCAGACCTTTTTGGTCCACAGCTAGTACTGAAAATGAACAAGCCATGTTCATGAATGTGAAGCATTTGAAACTGCATTTCAGCCTTCTTTTAGCAAAGTTCAAGTCCACCTCTGCTGGGGAAGTTGTTGCTAGGCAACTACTTTTCTTCTCTCTTTTAAAGTATATTGACTGCAGGTGAAGCTTGCAATGCAAGGGATTAGCAGGACACATTTCTACATTTGAACAAACTTTTATGGTAGTCATAGAACTCTATTGCTGAAGGTAGGGGGAATGGCCATTATTTCACATTAACTTGAAGGGCAGATGTTTCATTTGGTCATCTGAAGGTCCCAGAAGAGAGTGCTTTATATGTATGTGTATGTATACATATATAGAGATATATATGTATACATATATATACGTGTGTGTGTATGTATGTGTACGTATATGTGTATATATATGTATGTGTGTATACATATATATACACATATACATATATATACACATATACGTACACATACATACACACACACGTATATATATGTATACATATATATACGTGTGTGTGTATGTATGTGTACGTATATGTGTATATATATGTATATGTGTATATATATGTATATGTGTATATATATGTATGTGTGTATACATATATATACACATATATATACTCACCTTTTAATGTCTGCCTTTTTCCCTGATATAAAATTCTGATTTATTCAGAAATCACTCTTTTTCGATAGGTGTGGCTAAAGGAAGGAACCCAGTATCCATTGCTGACTATAAGTGACTTTGACTATCTGCTGATAGGCCTGCTTCCCATCTGTAAAACACTCTGACTTTACTTGTATTTTTTTTATAAAATCTTGAGAAGCTTTAGGAGCCTCAGTGACCCTTTCTTCTCTCCTCTCCCTGCACCAGGTGGACAAGCACAAGGAGAACTTGGCAGCCATCATGATCACGTACCCTTCCACCAACGGTGTGTTTGAAGAGGAGATTGGAGACGTGTGTGACCTCATTCACAAACATGGAGGCCAAGTTTACTTAGATGGAGCAAATATGAATGCTCAGGTACAAAATCTAGGCAGATTTTTTACTACTGGGAGTCCTTGGAATAAAAATAGCACAGAAATACTCAGTTCAGACCATAACACAGCTTCCATGAAAGATGCCACAGATGTTTAGGGGAGGATGTGAGATTTCCAATAACAGTAATTAAAATTAGATAGTGAAAGTAATTCTCTTTTTCTTGATTTTCCCCTGAAATGTGTTGTAAGATTTATGAGTTGTTCACTGAAATTGGCTTAGGCTGCCTACCCTTTATCAAAGACATTCTTTACAGATGTAATTAAGAATTCCTAAAACAAAATATTATTTGCATCAAGTTCTTGCTTATGATGCATCATGATAAAGAAAAACATAAAAACATACACCATCATTTTCAACCTGTTCTCCTTACATTCAGTAATAAGTCCTAAATGGCATATGAAGAATGTTTTGAAACAGAGTATTCCCTTTACAGGTTGGTCTGTGTCGTCCTGGAGATTATGGCTCTGATGTCTCTCACTTAAATCTTCACAAAACCTTTTGCATTCCCCATGGAGGAGGAGGACCTGGAATGGGACCAATTGGAGTGTGGGTACCTCTATATTAGCCTTTTCTTTAAAAACAAACAAACAAAAACAAAACAACAACAAATATATACATACATACATACATATCTATATCTATATATATCTATATCTATATCTATATCTATATCTATATCTATATCTATATCTATATCTATATCTATATCTATATCTATATCTATATCTATATCTATATCTATATCTATATCTATATCTATATCTATATCTATATCTATATCTATATCTATATCTATATCTATATCTATATCTATATCTATATCTATATCTATATCTATATCTATATCTATATCTATATCTATATCTATATCTATATCTATATCTATATCTATATCTATATCTATATATATACCTTAGTGAATCTTGGTTGGGTTTTCACTTCAGTACAGAGTCATGCATGGCTGGGAGAGGTGTTATGCTGGTGGCAAACGTCTGTCCTTCTCCAGCACAGTCATGTGCTGATCTCATGAATGGTGGTGTTCACCTGTATCCCCAAACCCTAGCTTCTGTGTTGGCCTTCTGGTGTGTATGGTAAACCTCACCCAGCAATCTGTTTCCTGAATAAGAAATGGACTTTGAGGGCTGATATTAATGCATGTAGTCCAGAACACGGAAGTGCTACACAAGCTGTGTGAATCCATCCTATGGAGCATTCTTATTTCCTTAAAGGAAAATAATCTTACTTGTTTAAAGTAATTTTTATTTGGATAACTCCATTAATATCTTGTGATGGGTAGAAAAACTGAGTGCCATATTCCACTGGCACCAGTTGTGTTAATAAACTTTCTTTTGAAGAAGGCATAGATCAGACTTCCTAGAGGACTGTAACTGGAAGCAAGGTGAAGAGAAACCATTGCTGAAACTGTTCAGATATGGTAACACAGGAACACATATTTAATCTCTAACATCAATGTTTTTGTTTTAGGAAGAAACATTTGGCTCCCTACTTGCCTACCCACCCTGTGATCAAAATACAGCCGGATAAGGATGCATGTCCTCTGGGTACTGTCAGTGCTGCACCTTGGGGTTCCAGTGCTATATTGCCAATTTCCTGGGTGTATATCAAGGTATGTAGACTTCTATAAGGAGTATAGCTGAGGTTCTGTTTCTCTTTCAAGTCCAGTAACCACTGGAACCACATGAACAGGTTTAAGAGCAACTCATTGTAAGATGTTTGCACAGACTGAAATGCAGTGAAATGAAGTGATGACAGTCCAGTCATAGGTTATTTACATCCATCAAGCCTACTTGTTTTATAGTAGGACAATGTTGCCACGAGAAAGGACATCAGGACAACTGCTGTATCTAACTCTTCTACCTCTTGTCTGTAATAGGTCTTGAGACAAGTAGACACCAGGCAGAAAACTGCAGTCAGGCTTCTACTTTCTGACACTGAAGTTTTCATGTTTAAAAGCTTCTTGGTAACTCCTGTTCCCCCAAGAGTATTTTTAATTGTATGATTCAGTATTGTTATACTTGACATCTACACATTCAATTTTACATTATCCTGAATTCCAGAGGATTTCACTGGGTTTGAAAACTGAACTTAGTTTTTTTTTATTGTGTGAGACAGCTTGATCGTGATCTATGTAATTTGTTAATCCCTTGCAATTTAGTGATAAGCCAGCAAATATTTGGCTACATGTATGGAAATATTTAGCCAACAGAGATGACTGTAGATTCAAATTCTCTTTGAAAGAAGGGTGTGCTGGGACTCTTGAGCTACATTTAATGCTTCCAGTGACAGAGTTGGGGAAAAGTGAACCTAGGGGCAGTGTCATTCAGAGTACTTTGTTGCCAGTATGATACTCAAACAATGGAAACTTCCTCTGCTGGGAAAACCAGCTCTCCTGGAATTCAAAATGACCAAATATAAACTGGTGCAATTTCCAGCTGTGGGTAAAAATCACTTGTGACTCTAAGTTGGTTCCCATTACAGAATATTTAATCCATTAGAAATTTTTAAGGGGAGCTCTTTCCTCACAGTGCAAAATGCCATCTATTTACATTGTCCCACCTAAAGTTCTCTGGACAGTCTTGCTGTGGGATGGATACAGGCAGCCTGTGCCTTTTGACATTGTTTGTGTTGTCAGTTTTTTCTATTCAGTTCAAAGCTTCTCAGTTTGAGGAAAGTTTTGGGTCATTCACTTGTGGACTTCAAGCTAAACCTCTTAATCAGTACACACTCTCATGAACTACATACACCAAAAGTGCCCTCAGTCAATATCCAGTGCTTCTCTGTGAGTGTTGTGTGAAAAAGTGTAACAGCAGAGTGACTGCCTTAGAACTAGCCAGATGTATTGAGGTACTGCTCTCTGTTATGCAGGAGCATACTTTGCTTGCTTTGCAACTGTTTTAGATCTGTTTCTTCATGTTATTTTTCTTTCAGACAATGGGAGCAAAGGGTCTGAAGCATGCTTCTGAGATTGCTATACTAAATGCAAATTACATGGCAAAGAGGCTAGAGAAACATTACAAAATCCTTTTCAGAGGAGCAAGAGGCAAGTATTGGACAATTTTTTTCTTCTACCAGGCTGACAGGTTTTTTTTGCCTCATGAAGAAGTTGGCTTGCAACATGGTTATTTGTTTTGGTTTTTTTAAATGTGATCGCTGATTTCAAACTTCTCTTGTTGTTGTTGACAAGGAGAGAAAGTGACACACTTCTGTGGATGCATTGCAATGAAACTGAGATACTTGGAAGTAGAAGAACAGTAATATCTGTTTGTAATTAGAAAAAGATGATGCCGAAAGATAGAGTAAATCATTAAATTGTTCTCCTTGAAATTTGATGGCAGATTGATGAACATTAGAAAAATGAAAAGCAACCAAGTTGAGCCTTCCAAATCTCCATAAACACTAATGAACAACAATTTAAGAACTGAAAGCAGTTTTTGGACCTGTGCTTCCCCTTGCACACTTCCTCTGAAAAAAAATCCCACCAAGTTTCCTTCATTTCTGCTCCTTGTTCACTTTTTTGAGAAAAGATAGAATTCCCTTGGCAATGCATGATATTTTAGCTACATTCTGGTTCCCTGTTTTGCCTCTCCAGTCTTGCAACAGGACAGAGTAATGAAGAAGAGATGAAGAAATTGTTGTGGTAGTAGCGTAACAATCAGAGAACTTACTTTGCTTCTTTAAGCTGAACAACTTCAAAGAACATTTGAGTACAATATATATTATCTCCAAAATATATATCTTAAATTAAATGATGTACACCTTGGCAGAACCTGCAAGTTGTACTTTAATAGAAGTGAATAAAAATTGCAAATTCTGAAGGATTTAACAATGTCATGGAATGTTCTCCAGAATCATGGATATAAATACAGACAACTTTTGTCTTTAGCCTCTCTGTAACAGAAGATTTGAGCTTTGCTCTGGCATAAGATAAAACTGATTATTTTGGTTAATTTAAGATACCCTAAGACCCAAATGGTGTTGGGCCATTGACAAATCTACTCATTTTTTCAGAGAACTTGTAAATTGTAGGAGCTGCTTTGACCACTCATTCCTAGTTTTGGTATTGTAAATGAGGCCTCTTCTTAAGGTGATGTGAGACTCAAAGGGTCAGTCTTCAAAAACTGAGTTGTATACCTCTTACCTGATAATTTCTCAGATTTGAGATTTTGCCCAAATGGATATTTTTGAGTTTGTCTTTTTGCCATGCTCTCCACAAAACCAATCAGAATAGACAGCTTGGTAAATTGCATTGTTCTCCTAGTGTTCACCTTTTTATTTACAGGTTATGTAGCCCATGAATTCATTTTGGATACAAGACCTTTCAAAAAAACAGCAAACATTGAAGCTGTAGATCTTGCTAAAAGGCTTCAGGATTATGGTAAGTCAAAGGTCTGTTCTTTAAAATAGCAGTGCAAGTGAATATTTTCTAAATCTCTTCTAAAGGGAGACACAAACATTAGAGTTCTGTGCTTATGGATGGTGAATCTGTCACAATTATTTCAGGCTTCCTCATTTTCTTTAAGGGCTTGGAGAGATATTTGCAAATGCTGAGTTGTAGTAGGTACTTCTGACTCTGGCTGCTACTTCACAGTTTTGTAAACTGCCCCATCAAATTACTGATTACATGACTATCACTTGTTTGGAGCAAGTGGGTTGAAGCCAAAAGCTTAATAAGATTCCAACAAAGCAAAACAAAACAAAATAGGAAGGGAAAAAAAAAACCACAACATTTTTTAAGTAGGATAATAGGATTAGAACAGTTTCATCCTGATATGGTTTATGCAGTTTTGTACACATGTTTTAAGGATCTGATTGTGGATGCATTTTGGCTGCCAGACAAGAGGACCCATTGAACTACTTGATCCTATAGAACTGTGCTTCTAATGAATATGCATGAAAGCTGTTAAAACCCTAACCAGTAATACCTCTTTAGTGAAATAATCCAAAGCCTAATTGTGATACTAAAAAACCCACACTTCCTGCTCTTTGTAAGAGGGCCTTCAATATTGTGCACCACTTTAAAAAGACTTTTCAGTAGGTATAGAGGTGAGTTAGATAACTACATTAAAAGTTCCTTTTTAATAAACTGTTTCACTAAATCTGCGTGTAGCTCTGTTGTAAATAGCACAGTGGTGTTAGCCTTCAGTGCTAAAAACGAAGATACTTGAAAAGTCTATCTTGCCTCTAAAGCACAGAGCTAATACTACCAGTGAATTCAATCTCTACAGATTTTTGTAGAGAAAGGACTGAATTTGTGAATCTGCTGATAGCTAATGCATTATCTCATACCCTATTATCTGTGACTGACTTCTGCTATTGTCGCCAGGTTTTCATGCTCCAACCATGTCCTGGCCGGTGGCAGGGACACTTATGATTGAACCTACAGAGTCTGAAGACAAAGCAGAGCTGGACAGATTTTGTGATGCCATGATCAGTATTCGGCAGGAAATTGCTGACATAGAGGAGGGCAGGATGGACCCCCAAATTAACCCACTAAAGGTAAGATGGCATGTAGAGCAAGGTACCAGCATCAGCCTAACCCTTGAGACTGCAGATGCCTACTTCCTGGTATTTCAGTACTCTCAAAAGTAATGGGGTACAACAGTGAACACAAGACTTTCTTGAGAAACCTTCAACTTTTTCAAAATTTGAATTTTGACTTTTTCAAGTGAGCAGTCTTGATGACAGAGCAGAGAAAGTTATTTCCACAAGAACTTAATTCATATTTCAAGGCCATCTCAAACTAACAAAGGAGAAATGCTTATTTCACCGGCTGAAAACAGAAAGTGGAATGACCTTAATAATAAAATAAAGACTGAATTAATTATTTTAGCAATGCAGCACAGAACTGGTATCAGCTCAACCTCTGTTCAACTCTTTTAATGCTGTACTGGCTTTTAAATTTAGTGAAAAGCCAAAAACATATTCAAGCCTTGGGTAGCATCTTTAGGCAAACTGAAAAAAAAATCGAAATACTGACTCGCCTCTTGGTTTAACTCTTCCTTTTTTCCCCCCAGATAAACACCGCTCTCTAGACAGTAATTATTTTTATATGGTAATGTGAAATTGAAGAAGGCTTCACACTGATATGTTCCATAGAAATCAGTAATTTCTTGTTCTCAACGTGTCTTGTTTTTTGCAGATGTCACCACATACTCTGAACTGTGTCACTTCTTCCAAGTGGGATCGTCCCTACTCCAGAGAAGTGGCAGCATTCCCACTGGTGAGTGGGAACTTTGTGGTGTGGTAATATATAAATATGCTTTGTGCCCTATAGTTTCTTAGTCAGTTGGAGATGAAGTAATGTGGTAGGAATGAAAACTTCAGAGCCATTATATTGTTGCTCAATTTTTAAGTGTGTGAGCTCTCTCTACCACATTTTCATTAGTTTAGCTTTTAAAGACAAGGAAAGAAGAGCTCAAAAACAACAACAACAACAAAATCTCTACAAATAGGTTCAGACCTGGATTTCTGAATCCTAACAATTCAACACTGAGTATTTATTCCCATTGGAAACAGCCTGTTCCGTTCTGACATACTGCACCAAGGGCTTCCAAAACAGAGTCCTACATGATGACACTCAAAGCTTTGCTCAAAAGAACTTGCATAAGGTGTGACCAGATTCCCCAAGGTCAGCATGGGAAAAGCAACACCAATGTGGACCTGCTACAAATAGAGGTCAGATTGGAGCTGCACTCTGATATCAGACTTCTTAATTGCTTTCATAGTCATAGCAGCTAAATGTAGGTAACCAACCTTTCTGCTCTGAAACTTAATTGCAAGTATTTTAGTGATATGTGCTGTTTCAAAAAGTAAGAATTCAACTACACCACCATTCCACTTTCCTTTAAGTATTATATTGTAACTATATTGAACAGCACAGCAGTGTCCTCTGCTTTTCCTTCATTCCTATGTGAAAGCCAGTTGTTCAAAGGATAATAAAGTTTTCTTTCATCTCATGAAAACTGCTTCTTTGCAAGCATGTGTTAGAGGACATGACCATACTTATTTTAAAATCTAAGCTTTCTTTTAACTGTCACTTCTATTATACATGCTTGTTAACTTTCAGGGACTGCAAATAGACTTGAAGGATGACTTCACCTAAGAAGTCCACTTTCACAGCACTTGTAATTTTTCAAGCTCCTAATGTCTGTTATAATTTTGTAGCTTTATTTGGTGGAAAAATTAAGATGGTTGGGTTCTTTTGTCTCTCTTAGCCATTTGTGAAGCCTGAAAGCAAATTTTGGCCCACAATTGCTCGCATTGATGACATATATGGAGATCAACATCTGGTTTGTACCTGCCCACCGATGGAAGCCTATGAATCTCCATTTTCTGAACAGAAGAGAGCATCTTCCTAAGACTGCTTCCAGCTGCCTGCATTTTTGACTCCATCAGAATGGTCCTTTCCTGATTTCCTGGGGATATTTATATTGTGTATATTTTGAATAATCACCACATTTGTTCATTGAACACTGCTCAATTAAATTGTAAATACAATCAATATGTTAGGTGTAAACAAAATATGGTTGTTCCACAGCAGTTGATGTTGGAAGTTGCCTTGATTTATCATTTTGTCTGTTTCATGCTAAAGTTTTAACAATTAACACCCAATTTGCAAGGTGGCATGGAAGATACAGTTTAAAAAGCAGAAAATATGCAGATACATAAGGCAATACTAATAAATATTAACTGCAGGATTAATTGTCTATATTTTGTAAAAAAAAGATGAAGTAGATTTTTTAATTTACTTCACATATTACCACTAACTAGCATTGCTAGTGTTAATATTTCATACTGATTTTTTTACCTATCAGTGTTAGTAGTCTAATAAAATTGGTCAGAATTTTAAGTGTTGTCATGTTTTGGATTTAAACTTTTCAGCTGTATTTGTCCAACAGAGCAGTATGAAATTACGGAGCTTAAGTTCTGATTTGTGACAATTGCCACAGCAGCAATAAACTTACACAAAGGAAAATACTGTCAGAGATTAATATTTAAGTAAATCTGATTTTTTTTTTAATGAGCCAGAATGATCCATTTTTCCAAGCAGTAACAAACTTAATCTTGTTCACATCATTTTTTCTTAGTAGTTCCATCTAATTCTCTCTTATTCTGGAGAAGGCATAAAAGACCAAGAAGGCAAAAAAGACTGTGAACTGCTTAGTATTACTTAAATCTTGGGTAAAAAAAATGTTCTCTTTCCACAGTTTCTCAAGTCACTCTCTGGCACTTTTTTATACAGAGCACTCTGTTTGCCCTACTTTATCTACAGCTTGTGTAAAAACTGATTCATAGCTTAAGCTCCAAGAGCACCAACAGCACTGAGACCAGAGCCCTCCTGCAACACACAGTGCCACATTAAATCACTCAGTAACCAAAGCTCACACCTTAAACAGGAGCCTTTTCCAGCATGTTCCAGATCAAATTTACATAAAACTAATCCTCTCACTAGTTACACAGTCAGATCTCTGTGCTATGAGCACATTGAAGGGAACCTGCCCAGGTCCATGCAGAGTTGTCTGTTTGAAGTACATGAGCACCCCTGAAGGGACCAACTCTTACAGCCACTCAGAGCACAGTTTTGGTGAATTAGGAAACGGGCACTCAGCAACATTGAGACCACAGACAAGGACCACACAGTTCTGCACCTTACAACCACCCACTACTCAACCTCTTCTTGAAGATCCACATGCACACTCAGTCTGGGAACTCTGAAGTGATCCAAATGAGGCTGCTGTTCACAGCAATATTTTAAGTACTGTAAATTTTGTGTCTTTTACAGTTAAAGTTTTGGGACTGCAACTTTTTCATTACCTACCTTATAAGTGGGGGCTTTATACTCAGAGACTGCAGATGACAGGAGACAGGAATGGCTTTCATTAAAGGAAAGTCAGGCCAGATACCAGTTTTTATGTGAAAAGCTGCACCTACATGTTAAATCACCTTAATACATAGTGAAAAAAATCAGATTTCTTTTTTTTACTCTAGAAGTCACTATTGGAAAGGGTATCTTTCAGTAGCTATTGATATAGTACTAAGGATGTAAAATATAACAAAAAGCCACTGCAAATTTATAGTCTTTCTCTGTTGCCAGTCTAATTCCCGAGTCTTGAAAAGCTACTTTAATGTTTGTTAAAAGCAATTTCATGTTGCTTATGTCACTGAAAAAATATATTAAAAATTGGTTTACATATTTTTGTATAAAGCAGATAACTTTTCACTGTTGATCTCAAACTGACAAAATTTAGCTTGTGAATTAATTGGTAAAATCTATCCAATGGAAAACAATGCATTAAAATATTTTACAGTACTCAACTAAAAGGTTGAAGGCCACAAGCCTTACAAGCTACCACTCATGAGATGCAATGGCTGTTACGAAGGTGAAATCACATCATTCTCTCCAGAAGATACTGAGCTACCAGTAGCACTGTGGGCCACAGGCTGTCACTGCAGCCTCAGTGCCTACAGAGGGAATTGGACTCATCCACCTGACCAACCACCGTGCAGGAATCCCACAGCTCCCAGCTGTGCTGACAGCCCTGTGTGACAGGCAGGGCTCCCTCCTAGTGTGGGACATGGCTGTCATGTCCCACAGGACAGAGCTACAGGCTGTCAGCGAGTCCATGGGTATCAGTGTCACACTGGATCTTGGTTTGGAGTTGTTAGGCCTTTTTTAAAATTAAGTGTTCTTTTAATTGAGAAAGGAGCTAAGGAATATAAATCCTCCCACCTGATAAATAAGGCCACCTAAGGAAAGCATTTAGTAATCTGAAAAACAAATTCTGTAAAAGTCTCATGACTTAATTAAGTGGATAATAGTAAAAACAAAACTAGCAATTTTTCTGAATCATAAAATATTTAATAAGGTATATTTTTTTTTGGGGGGGGGGGGGAATATATTGTATATAAAATTTCAGATCACAATATGAAGCGATTTGAACCCTCTCCAAGCTAGCACTGCCTTTAATGCTGTGTAGATGTATTGCCACTGATACAAGACCTACTAAAAGCATACAGTTTAACTAATACAGAAGTGGCTTTTTTTATATGAACTATTTTTTACACAACTAGAGTGTCTTGAATACCCTCTTTAAGTGCAAAAAACACAGATCACTTTACACTAATGCAGCAACAATGCATTCATATTGTTCTCATTAGTCATTAGTAGTCAACTTGCATAAGATACAAGAAAAGCACAATGAAGCTCACAAAAATAGACTAAAAATCAGCCCGTTCTTGCAAAAAAATACAGCATAATAGAAGAAAAAGACAAAAAAGGGATTATGCACACCACAGAATTTGCTGTTTAATCCAAATGGCTTAAGTGCTGAATCTATTTCTTTTTTCCTGGTTTTTTGTGGGTTTTTCTTTTGGTTTGGGTTTTGTTATTGGGTTGGTTTTTATTTTGTAAATCAAACCACATGGACCAGGCACAACTAATATTCAGGAGGCAGTGTGTAGCTAAAACATCACTAACTATATTTTTCATCCCCAACATTGTTTCATTGTTTGACACAATTTACTTTCCTCTGTCCTGAGGTAGTTACAAAAAAACAAATCATAAATTAAGCTTCAGCTAGGCCAGTAAGAGCTGAGGCTTTTTTTTTTTTTTTACTTTTTTTTTTTTTTCTTCTTTAAAAACTATTAGTTAACTGGCCAAAACTACCCTTGATGTTAAAAGACAGCTGAGAATTAGAGCTCTCACAACACCAAGAAATGGCTATGAGGGGAAGAGGGTTAGGTGCTTCAAAAAGTGACAATATATTGAGTCCCATCAAGCTGGCTGGTCCACTGCTGAATTTCCCACGTTTATCCCCCTTTACTGTTTATAAAGTCACTGGGAGAAATACAGAAGGGACTGAGCACATCATCGTCCTTTACTGTAACCCGGAAAGAACTGGTCCAGTAGTGTCTGCAGGATCTTGTTGGGAGCCATGGTGTAGCCCTTCCCCAGGTCATAGCGGCAGGCAGGGCAGGTGAACACTTCGGCTCTGAAGGAGCGCTGTAAACAACTCTAGGACATACAAAGACAGAGATGTAAATTGCCACAACTTGCTTGAACACTAACAGCTTAACCAGCAAAAAGTAAGGAATCACTATAAACCAAAGGCACAATCTGCTGTACTACCAGGAAAAAAGAAGTCTTTGCCAAGCCCTCTGGTGCCTGACTCCACCCATGACTAAAAAGTCCTAGCCAAGGAACTCTTCTCTGTACCTGGGAGGAATTAAATCACTAGTGAGGTTTCCACTTCATTTCCACTAATGCCTTCCTGTAAGTCACAGCCAATCCTTAGCTTCCTTATAGCTTCACAGATTGCTATACTTTTCCAGACCTTCATATCAAGAGGAAGATGAATAAACCACATATACTGTTTATGTAGCAATCTCCATCTAACTCATCAGAATAGATCCAGTTTAGCCTTACAGATATATGTAGGATAATACAATCTGTAACACATTAGCACCTGTGCTGACATCCTTACTATGTTACTGCAAACTGATGAGCACCTAAAATTTCTTAGGGCAGGGCAGATCTCTAAGCAGCAACACCACCTTACTATCAAACCTCCTTACAACTTTAACTGGATGTTATATTGTATTCTCATATATTTTCTGATATCTTCAAATACTGTGCTTTCTGCGTTTGTTGCCATTTAGCCTTCTCTTCTTTTTTTCGTGGTTTTCCAATTTCCACAATTCTAAATTTTAACTCCACAATCTTTCTTTTTTTTTTCAAAGAGACATAATTGTTCCATGTGTGCAGGTCACACATAATAACACCCTGATTTTTACTGGAGTGCTATCTTCTTAAACAGCAACCTTGCATTACCAAATACTGTACTAGGATCGAAATAGTTTGAATCCTTTTAGGGTATCAGGCAGAAATACTAGGTATGGCAGGCACCATTCAAACATGCACAATTCAGTGCATTATTCTGTATACACCAGTGCTACAAAATTAACTGTAGTCCAGATTTGATTCCACACTTCTTAGATTATCGCCAACTGATCAAGATTTTGAGACACATAAGTAATGTACTGACATTCACGGTCTCCTACCAAACATGAACAATGCCAAGATTAAAAAGATAACACAGCTTTCTCTGAATGAGCCCAAATAACTTTCTAGGCTATTTATCCTCCACCCTTTCACAACTTTTAATAAAGAGATATAAAATTATAAAATCTGGTTTTATTTCTTAACTATGTAAAATTAAATCATTGATATTGTACCAAAATCTAACCTGTCAACCTAACCAATTCCTAGTGCACCTCCACTGACCACAAAGGCATGACAGCAATGGTAAACCTCACTCATTAGGTCTAACAGAAACTATATGGAACATACTTCCACTCTTTATTACACAAAATTAAGGTGTTTACACAGCAAACACTGAATGGAAACTTGTTGCCTGTTTTTGCTCAGAATGTTACACAATCATTATTGTCTTTCTAAAATGCATATGGCTTTGGTGACTGGTGTCTCAGAGCCAAAGAAACAGCCCAGAGCAAGGCAGTTTATTCTTACTTTACAGACGTTGTGGAGGCACTCTGTTGTCACTGGCTGGTAAACCAACTCCTGGCAGCAGACACACATAAAGGATTGTTCCAGTTTCTTCAGAAAATTCTAATGTAGGGCACAGGAATAAAAGAGACAAACTCTATTACAGTTCTCATAAATGCCACTTAGTATATAAAGATGATGTACTTCCAGAAGTTCTTAAGTCCATCATGTCTCTGAGCACAGCTTTCTAGAAGCAAGTCTTTAATGGCTTTACTTCCCTGCTCTTCTACAAATTGCAGAATCATATAATCAGAGAATAGTTTGGGTTGGAAGGGACCTCAAACAACACCTATTTTGTGACAGGTTCCCCATGCCATGGGCAGGGAATCTTCCACTAGACCAGCTTGCTCATGGCCCCATCCAGCCTGGCCTTGAATACTTTGAAGGATGGGGCATATATTTCTGGGGAACCTGTCACAAAAGTATTTTCTGTCTAAAGAAAACCTAGTGACTAAAACCATCTTTCTTCATGTCTGATTTTTGACATTAGCATAGCATAAAAAGATATTTATTGTATCAGAGAAAACATGCTCTCTTGAAAAATGAAAACAAATAAAATTGCACTTTTAACTTCAGGATGGTTTTTGAGCAAGAAAAGGTCTCTATTGTGGAGGCATTAACCCATCTCTCAAGAGCAAATTGCACAAACTAGACATTTTCTTGAAATACAAGTCTTACAAATAAAACTAATGCTAGACAGTCTATATTTAGCAAAAGCTCAACAAACAAAGGAGGTTTTGAGAGAGACTCAAGATTTCTCCTAATAATATAAAGAAAATGCAAAGAATAAAAATTATGCATGCAACAAACTTACTGGTCCTTCCTTAAGAGAAGCAAGTACTTCATCCCACAGCTTCTGGTTCATGCAGTCTTCTCTGATCAGCCATTGCTGCTCTTGGGTCAGCTGGAAAGCTTCTCCTTTCCCTCCATCTCCCATCCTCATGGCTTTGGGTGTATTTGTAGGCTCCTCTGTACCTGCTTAAGATGGTGACCGTCAGACCCAGTAACAATAGTCTTAGTCTGAACTAACAGAAGGGAAAGACAAAACTATTTCTAGAAGGAAACATGGATTAATATGGATTACATGAATAAAATGCAGCAAGCCAATTCCTACTCCAACTCATACTGTCCAAAATTGTTTTGGATTGCAGCACACAGTTGCACAGAAGAATTTTCTTTTTTTTCCAGAGCTTGGGAGCAAAAAACACAGTAGAAGCAGTAAAAAGGATTAAGATCTCTATGCTACCACTTTATTAAAGAGCATGTGCTTATGAATTCACATTAGTATTCCAAACAGTGTGGTGGGTTTAGTGTAGGCCAAACACCAGTGCACCCACTAGAATATACTTATTTATTTCTTGCTATGAGACCAGATTAGGAGGAAGACAAAGTAGGCTCAAAACTTGAAAAAGGTATAAAGAAAAGTTTATTAACAGTAACTAAAAGAAAGAATAATAAGAATTAAAATAAAACCATTAGAATACTTCTCCTCTCCCTATGACTTTTTTTTCTAACTCACAATGTACAGAAATAATTCAGTCAGTTTATTACTTCTAGAATAGTCTTCTTTAGTTTCCTTAGGGAGAGGAGCACTTTTTGTTAATTTATGGAGACTTCTTTATAAGAAAACTGTTCTTTTGTGGCTTTTAATTTTTATGAATAGCAGTTGCCTGGAAAATCTGTAATTGTGAAGTCCCTCCCATTTTTACAGCTTTTCCCAAAACTGCGTTTATGGGCCATGTTAATTTATGGGGTATTATTTTAAAGATGAGCTGTTTAAGAACAAAGATTTTCTTTAACTATCTTTGAAATTACCTTAATTACTGGAAACAGAGGTCTTCTTCTTCTCTCCCTGGGAACATAGGGTCACTACAACTCTTTGTTCAAATTTCTCATGGGACTACAGCTATTTCAACATCTGCTTACTTTAGCATGGAGGCTTTTGTTAGATATCTACACTTTGAACGATTCACCTCTTATTTTTTAATGGGTTATAGGGAAAAAAGAGACTGATGTATCAACTATATTTTTTTTCATAGCCTTATAAGAGGATTTTAGCCCAGGATTAAGGCATCTCTTTAAATCCCTCCCATCTGGGGCTTGACTTCTTTTTATTGACTTTCATGTTTCATGCTGCTCTCTCTGTATCTTCAATCTTTTCTTTTCTTTCACTCGAGAGAGAGAATTTACGTCTGTAGGTTTTATTTGTGTACTAAAACCGGTTAAGACCTTGCCCAGGGCCTGCAGATGGTTATGTGATTTCTGCTGGGCGATGGTGTAGCTGTTTGTGGTAGAGCATTTCTTCGGCGACCGTACTTGGAGGGGGTGGAGCGACTAGGATTTCAGCAGCCCGGCTAGAACTCAGCCGCAGCACGCCGGGGGGCCGATGGCTTCCCCTCCCGCTGCCTGGTGGTTGTGGACGAACTTTAATGGTGGTAGAATCGGGGCCGAGCTAGCCCGGCCCGGAGCCGCTCCCGGGCCCGGCGGACCCCGGCTCGGCAGTGGGGGCAGGGCCTAGTAGCGGCAGGAAGTCAGCAGCCGCGGCCCAGCCCGGCCTCGGCCCCGCGGCCTCCCCTCCCCGTGCCTGGCGGCAGATGGGGCTCGGGAGCACCCGGGAAGGAGCCCGACAGCACCCGGGAAGGAGCCCGGGAGCACCCCGGGAAGGGGCCCGGCAGCACCCGGGAAGGAGCCCGGCAGCACTCGGGAAGGAGCCCGGCAGCACTCGGGAAGGAGCCCGGCAGCACCCGGGAAGGGGCCCGGGAGCACCCGGGTAGGAGCCCGGCCCCGCGGCCCGGCCCGGCCAAGACAGGGGCCGGGACAGTTGTGTTAATTGCTTGGCAGCCGGAAGGGAAAGAGACCCTCCTGGCCTTTTTCGTCTTGTTATGTGTCTTCACAGAGGCGTTTTCTTAGTGGTTTAACAGATTGTTAATTTTAAAAGCTAATTACTGATTGGTCTTTTTTGTCAGACACGGAGGAAACTGCTAGCAGCTTTTCTTAGAAAGTCACTTCCATGAGTGCCTCCAATATAAAACCACCACAAACAGCTTCACACTTCCACAAAGACTTCATGGCTTAGTTCATGGCAATTGTAACATGGCAGACTTTGCTGATGAATGCTAAAAAAGTAAAAAGAAATACCATCATCAATTGTCCTTTTCTGGTTTCCATTACTTTGGTTGGTTGGCTCCTGTTTCACAGTTTGCTTTTTAACCTTATCTTTCTTCTCCTTACTAGCCATGGCTTCCAAATAACCTTCTGGATACTAAAATTAAAAAGCACAGATTTAAAACAAAAATCACTGGCATACAGGAATAACCAAATACCAAAAGGAATAATTTCCCTATTGATCCCTTTAGATCCCTATGACTACATAGTAAAATAATTACAGAATAATTTTTAAATCTTATATGATGGAGAAAACATTTAAATTAGTACCTATCATTAAGAAAGCACAGTCAAGTCGAAGAACCTAATCCATACTCCGCTGTATTAAACAGTATATCTGTACCTGTGTGTTTACAAACTATAAAAAGCAGGGAGATTATGGTATACCGTGAAATGCAATGTACCATTGCATTGTCAAGAATAGATATTAATTCTTTCCTTCTTTCCGTCTTTCATGGATTCTGCAATGCCAAAATTTTCATGGATCAGCCTATATCTGTGCCTAAAATACACTATGTATACAAACTACTCAGTCACATGAGGAGAAAAATACATGAAAATGCACCATTTTTTCAGCTTCTCAGACAGACTCTAGTCACTTGTATAGAAGTTTGTTCCAGCCTAAGAACCACAAAACTGGACACAAATTCTGATTTTCCAATCCATACAGACTAACCAATTTACTGCTAGGGCAGAAAGCTTCATTCGCAGTTCCATCTGCTGTGTCACTATCACAGGATTCTTTCAATTTGCTTATAATCTGTACTAGTTTTTAGTATCAAAAGCTGCCACAGTGAAGTACAAGGAAAAAAGGGAGCTTTAATTTAACAGATTTCTTTCTCAGGATTTTGTTTACTAGAACTAAGAATAAAACCAACTGTCCAAGTCCTGATGCCAACCTGTACGCTTAGACCGAGCTTTTTTGACCGCTCCATTCCTTCTGAAGTCCAAGGTGCAGGCTCGAGATCATCTCTCCTCAAAAGATAGCGCCAAACTAAAAATCCACATTTTCCAATTTCTGGCCAGTATTTCACCACCTAAAGAACAATACAAAATTACTGCCATTATTTTATCATAAGTCAAACACATGCACATTGTCATACTTTATTGTTCAAGAAGAAACGACAAGACTGATTTATACATTATTATTATATACAGAGTTCTTCCCTTAGCTGTGAAATTTTTGTATTTCTTATAAATACAGTGGTCTTAAAAGGCATACTCATTTGTTTCGGAAACTAAGAAGTCTTTAGACAAACAAAAGGCTAGGATACAGCTGGAAGGGCTGAAGAAATAAATAATCCGATTTCAGGGATCAATTTAACTCAATAAGCACACGCAAAGCAACTTACATATTCAATCTTATATATCCTATTACAGATTATGTTCTATTATCACTGCTCTGAATAATTTCATTTTGGTTCACTTTGCAGAACAAACTAAAGCTAAAAAGCTCTAGTAAAGAAAAAAAGGAACTATTTCTTTCAAGTAATAATGAAGAATTTGCAGACTAACACATATGAGGCTTTAAAAACAGATTAAGAGAAATTTTATGTTGTAGAGATCAGAATACCTTGTAAATGCCATCATATCTGTTGCCTTCCTCTGGGGCATATTTGCTGATCCGCCGTCCTTTTGAACTGCGCACTACTCTAACTGGCTTACCAGCTCTCCAATTCTTTGACTCTGCTCCATTTTTATCATCCAGTGGGGCATCACAGTTAAGGGCCAATGCCCTAGAAAGACATTTAAATTCTTCATAAGCTAGATTGCTTCACCCATCAGAGTTTTGAGAGTTAACATAATTAAGTCATATGTGTTTCCCTTGTCGAATTTTGCTTTATCAAGCAGCATAGACCTTTCAGTATGTTTTTTAGCAGAATTGATGGAAAAAATGAGATCCACACTAAAATGCATGGTAAGAAAAAAAGATGGGAACAACTAAATGTGTTGTCTAGGTTCCAGATGAAAACTCATGTGAAATTGCTAGAAAACAAACCTATCCTTTTATACTTAATATTCTTCATTTTTAAAATTAATCCCTTCCTAAATAGAATTGGGGAAATTAAAATTATAATAAAAGGAAAACTTTCTGTGCTGCTATCCCCCATCAACAGACTTTAAGGCTTTTTAACTGTGTACACAAAAGTAATGAATATGATGAAAAACATATAGAGAAAAAAAGTACATAATAACCATTCAAAAAAGCTTTAAATACCATACTTCTCTCACATGATACATAAAATACCTCAGAGAAGAACTAAGAATCATAGTAGCTAATTAAAGCTGTAATTAGCTTTAATTAAAAGCTTTAATTTACCCATAGAGACCCTCTTCCAGAAACCTGGAGCAGGAGAGTATGACCAAGCTGCAATAAGAAACAGTATTTCTACTACCACAGCCTGACTTGAAGGGATTGAAAACCCTTCAGACTCAGTCACAACAGAAATGATGGATCTCAAAACAGAAGAAATAATATGGGTTATAAACAGACATGGTACAAGTATAGAACCCACATTGTAGAGAACAGTAAGAAACAGGCACACTATGCCAACATTAAGAATTTTTCCCATATAAAACCAAAACTTGTAAAAGTATCTGGACAAGAAAAACCAATACAGATTCAACTACATAAAATCATCATAATCTTCTGTATCAAAGTGCTTAAAAACTTGTATCAAGCTCAGTAAATGAGAGCAGCACGTTGTTACTCCATGTGCACTAATGCCTTCACAGCTAAGTTTTGCCTGTGAATTTGTCATTTGCTAAGAGGAGAGAAATGCTGACATTAAGAGGTCCAGCTTTAATTCTATGTCCCAAAACTTTGTTCTATTCACTAAATATGCTTGTAAAGCTATTGCTTAAACCTACTCCCATCTTTCTTCCCTCCTTGATCTTGTTCATTTTCACATCACATGCCCCCCTCCCCCTCCCTTTCTCAGCAGCCAAGTCTGGCTTTTCCTCTTTCTCCTCTAGACAGCTTGGAAAAAATCCCTCTCCAACCAGTCTGAGAGCAGCAGAACATATCTAAATGCAGACCTGGCAAACGAAATTTCTCAGTGACCCTCAGCATCTCACAGGTGTTCAGAGGTCAGTGTAACAGATTATGCTCTTAGAAACAGAAAAGGATAGAGTATTCTGTATTCTTTGTTCAGGCCAGCTTTTGGAGGACAGAAAAACACTTCAGGCAGATGTCTAATTCTTCCTCTGGATATATGTTCTCTTTCAAGTACCTGTTTTGATAAAGCTGCACCCTAACGCCTTGCATTTCATGGGAAAGGAACATGCTTTCTTCCTCCTTAAATTTATAACTGATTTACCCATGAGAGAAGAAACTTAAAAAGAGAAACACCCAGAATTAGAAAACTTCTGCTCAAGAGTTTTGATAAACGTCTCGTTTAATTAAAACAGAGTCTTCTCACTGTGACTGTAGACCAGTTTCAACCAGAGAGGCATGACTGCAAGCTGCAGCAACAATACAGCAATGTATTTCACTGAGGTGAGTGTTCCTTTAAAGCAACAAATCATAATGCTTGATAAAACACCTCTTAGAAGCAACAGGCATTGCTGTTTATGAAGACAGCATGTACAGAAGAGAAAAAATACAGCAAAATGTTAGTTTTAAATTAAAGCGCTACAACCCAGCTCTTTGTATTGGAATATCTTTAAGTTTTATTTTCAAAACTTACCTATTCATGTGTGTTAATGTCTGATCAAATGAGTGTTCTCCAATTCTTTTATTGCCAGAAAGATCTCTACCTCCACTCCCAGTGTAAGTGAACTCATCTCCTCGATCCTGTGCAAGAAGATTATCCTTTGGTTTAACGCTCTAAAGTAAAGTAACTCAATTAAAAGAAAAAAAAAAAAAAAGAAGGAACTTCATTTGTTCTATTTGCTCAGAGAAAAACTGTAATCCAGGGCATGAAAGACATGTTTTCAATTTCATTAACACCATCCTACAGCAGCTGCATCAGCACAAAACTACTGGTCTAGATGTAACCTCTTCACCAAAAAATTCTGACTAAAAAAATGCCTGTGTTAAAAAATGCTACTTTGGCATTTTATATAAAGCTATTTTGAGAAAAAAAAAAATCTGAGGAACATATTCTAGCAAGTAACTACTTGCTCTTGAGCTTTCATTGTGTTTACAAGAGTATCATGTTTATAAAATACAGAATAATTACCTTGGATGGATCATGTCAGTAACTTCAGCTTGTGCAAGGAGCTCAGTGCTAGTAAGTACATAGAGTGCTGCCTTATGTACAAAGCAGGTGCATTAATGAAATAATAATCCCAGCTCTTCTGACTCAGTAAGAGTTTAAAATAATTTAGATTCATATTTTATAAGCTAAAATAATTCTGCACTATAGTTCCGATGGAGAATTTTCATGAAATTGAAGGAAGGTTGATAAAATCTTTTACCATGAGCTGTGAAGACTGTCAAAATCAAAATACTCTCAAGAAAAGCCTGTATTTCTATTTTCTGTACAAAGTTTGTCACATAATTTCATATTACTCCTGTAAAATTAATGTATTTCCAGAAATACATAAATATACAGACTACATATATAGTTAATATGTTATTTCTTTGGAGATGTATATTTGGTATAAAGCATATAGCAATTTAATACAAAAATAATGTTTAAATGGATTTTTATAGCAAAATTCTGAACATCTATGCAGTAATAAAATTCAGTCAATTTCTTACCACTATTAAAAGTCTGACATTATTTAGGATCCAGTGCAAGACTGTTACACATATTTCATGACTGACAACAGCAGAAAAAGAGAAGGTTAGAAAGAGAAACACTGGTTGAACAAGGCCATAGATAAATTATAGAAATTAGGTTCATTTTATTTTGTGTAGGGAAAACCTAGCAGCAGTTGAAATAATAATAAAATACAAACACTACGAAGTCAAAAAGTATAGTCAAAACCTAGCAAAGACATGTATAAATTGTGGTGGACGCTTTCTTAAAACAGGCTACTTAGTCTACTAAATAAATCTCTAAAAACCAACAGAAACAGAATGTAGTTCTATTAAGGACAGTTTATGAAACAACTTTAAAAGACCAACCAGACAAGAACCATTTACTAAGAAAGGATGTAAAATAAATTGTATAAAATAAGATATCACAGGATTGGAATAAATCACAGAGGATGTTTCATTTTTCCGTGATTGTCAAGGCAAACACAATGCACAGATCACACACACATCCTGATAATAATATAAACAAGGATGGATTTGCTTCATGTATCACAATCATTCAAGCAAATTGCATTTTGACAATGAATAAGAAGCCTGTGACAAGTTCAAAAAGACGGGAAAACATATCTTGGAATGTCACGAATCCAGCATGGCCTGCGTTTTATAACAACGAAAGAAACATGAACGTCATGATGTGGCAGGGTGGGGAGGACTGTCAAACAGTTTTTGATATACAAGCAGAACTAAACTGAAACCAGAAAGTGATTTATTTTCCTTCTTAAAACACAATTTTGATATAAATACTGATATAACATATATATAAGAATGTGGAAAAATATATGAAAGAACAGAAACACTTCATATGAAAGCAAGATGGGGAAAATTATTTATAAGACAGGACAGGTTCTTGACAAATTTTTGACAAAGTTTTGACAACTACCAGGTTGTTGATAAATCTTCATGAGAAGAAAGTATGGAATAGACTTATTTTTTGGCATAACAGAAAAACATAAATCAAGGACAAATTGCCTAAGCCAAAAACACTTCAAGAGACAACACAGAAATGCAACAGTATTCCTACTTGCACACACTGCTATGGAAAATGGGTTAAATGTAAATGGCCTAAACCCAACAAATTTCCAGCATCTTCAAAGAAAGACTAAGTGGTTCTCTGGTGGTAGTCTAACCAGAAGCAAACTGAAAACATTGTGCTTGAAAAGATACTATGGATAAAAGGTCTATGCATACATGCTCACCTCCTGAGCACATCCCACCCTTCATGAGTTACATTTGCTTCTCTTTAATTATCAAAGTGCTCTGTGCATAAACAAACAACTGGAAATCCAGAGAAGGAAAATGGAAGATAAAAGGAACAATTATGCAGCATAAATGTTACAGGTTAAATTGCAAGGATCTTTCAACATCCTTCAATGTAAGGAAGACTCACTGCTGCTTTATTTTCTAGATAAACTATACTCCTTTCTTTCATATCAGATATATTAGGGGAAAAAAACCAAAAAAGGATTTCAGGGAACAAAGAGAGTTTCTAGAATTGAAGGAAAATGTCAGAGATCTTGCCATTGATCTGGGCTGGATGAAGAGAAATTGGAGGACATTTGAACTTCTGATATAACAGCAACTCTCAAACAGGAGAGGAAGAAAGCTCAGAAGAACTCACAAGTGCTTGTAGAGAATGAAAACAAAAATGGCAAAAGTAAGTAATGCACAGACCCGGTGTCTAAAGCATGGAATAAATGTGGATATGAATGTGCCTATGACGAGCAGGAGTGAAACAGGGACACTGGTACTCCAGAGACATACTGGGACACCTACAGTACCTACTTTCATTTGGCTTATAGTATTTTACTTCTAAAGTGAAGTATAACAGGAATATTCACAGCTTATTATTTGGGGCTATTAGAGAATAATGACTCATCAAAACAATTTCTCAACAGCTTTGAGTTCTATCTATAGATAATACAGGATCTCCAACCACCTACAACAACTTTTAACTGAGAGCCAGTAAGAGATTGGTAAAGCTATTTTTGTCTGAAGAGGATCAGAAAGCAGAACTGAAGACAATGGTTCAACAGTTAAAGAAAACGTATGGTAAAAGGAGTTATTAATGTCTGTATGTTCTTCTTGAACAAACAAAACAGCTGTCAAAAAGCCCATCAAAACAGTCTTGTCTTTTCACTTCCCTTCTTCCTAGATTCTCCCCATTTTCCTACCTCAAAATACATAATTCTGCTACTTCTCTTCTGGTTTCCACAGCTTAATTCCACTTCCTTGCACCAAAACTGTCTTTCAACAGCTAGTAAGTTTGTTACTCTGTCTTCTCTTAATACCTTCTGTATGTCCCTTTTTCTTATGTTGTGTCCATAAAGGTATTTCTTAACTGTCCTGTTAGTAAAGTTTGATCACATTATAGAGCAAATGAACTTCAGCCACAGTAGCACTGATCCAGCATCTCATACTGAGAAATGTGAGTGGAAGACAAGCCTGAAGCTCCAGTACTACAAGCCAGTCAGCCTCAAACAGCCAGTACAAGCAGTCAGTCTGTTGCATTAAATCTTACTCCACTATTTAACGTTATATAATCAGTTGTAAGTCTAACAGAGAAATAGTGTAGAATGAAGAAAATATGATTTTTAATTCCATTGAATCATTTGACCACATTATTTCTATGGATTACTTTTATGCACCAGCTGACAGGGACATTAGCTACTTCAAGTTACTAGAATATCAACTATCTCAAGAGAGTTCTCAATTATTTTCTCTTTCCATTAACATCTCTACTTTTATGCTCAGATTTCAAAATTTGGTTCCAACAGATAATGCAAAAATTGTATTTATCAGTAATAAGCTATTACAAACACAATCCCATTTTCTAGATGAGTTCCAACCTTCAGTTTAAACAACAAAAAAATGTTTATTGGCTTTCTTGATACAAGAAATTCCCAAATATCATCAGTTCATCAATCCTTCATCAGTTTGACCTCAGTAAAATGTAATGCATAAAAGGTGAGTTTGATTATATGATAAAGTAAAATAAAAGAGCACTAAGCCTTTTAAAATCCAAGCCTGAAAAAATCCAAGTCAATTATTAATTATTAAGCAATTACATTTGAAAGCATTTTCTTTCCCCAGTAGTAGGGATATCTGAAACTGAATCATGTCATCATTCATCTCCATTAAACTCTATATCTGTAAAGTGCTGACAGAATTGGCCTATCTGCCCACTGTGAGATTTATTTTTGATAATTTCATGGTTTAACACTGCAGTAAAATGTGAATTGAAAATTGAAAAGGAAGGGCTAAAGTAAAAATTGAAAAGGAAGGGCTAAAGTACAAATTTCATCTGTAAATCAATAAGAATCCCTTCATTAAGTGCAGAGCCTGAATACATCATAATTGCTCTTGCTGAGTCTTCCCCACAATCGCCCCTGACAGCAAGAACCTGGCAATTTCACAGCACATTCCACCATAAAGAAAACATTTCACCATTTTAGTGTTCACTAATCTACATGTCTGAACAGTAAGAAAGACAGCTTCAAAGCAGGAAACAGCAGAAGGTGGCTAACTGGTGATGGAAGTAGGGCAATATTTCAAAATATCAAAGTCCTAGTTAACTACTGTATGTGAATTACTTCCTGAGGTTTTTCTTACTCCTTTCCATGCAGTGTCTGAACATGGTGGATTACTAGGCTTTTAAACTGAACATTAATATGTAAACAATTCAGGCTACCAAGTGTGAATTCATTATCTTTTGTTCCACTAAAAATCCATTCTGACCTGGAAGCAGGTTCGCCAAAGACAGAGAGTCTTTTCAGGTCAAAGACACCTTCCTGTAGAGGGAGTTTACTTAGGAGATATAACAGCTTTTAGAGACAGCATTTTAAAATTAGGGTTATCTTTGGCTATCAGCTGGAGATCCAAAATTCATTTGTTTTTTGAGGGGAAAAAAATCCTGCAATCTGTATGACTAATTTAATTAGCCTACTATAATTGTAGTTAAAGCAACACATTTAAAATCCAAAACATGTGCATTTCACATTAGACATTCATTTCACTAAGTGGTTTGTGAATGCTACATTCCAGGCAGTGAATGGGTTTGTATAAAATATCAACAAACCTAAACAATGAGTATATTGCCTGGGGTCCCTTTTGAGTCATTACAGTCATTATCTTTTATAATCTCAGAATCTTTTACAAGAAGATGTGACTGCTCACACCAGATATTATTCTCCAAGAGATTCTGAATCTCAGTTCAGAGATTTCCCATATGATCCTATGCAAAACAACACTTACAGAAGAAACAATTTTTGTTTGGATTAAACTAGAGCACACCTCACGATTAATTTACCATCTTAATGACACTACCTCAACTCAGCAGAAACATGAATCTTGAGACTTTTGACAATAAACAGTGGTTTAAACTTTATACATAAAAACAATGACACAAAATAAGAGGGCAAGTTTTCGACACAAAATAAGAGGGCAAATTTTCAACACAAAAATTAAACTTCTTCAGCTGCTTGATCTGATGAACAGATAAATCAGAATATGTTGATCATGAACACTGTGATTGCACAATCAGTGCTAATGTCCAGTATCTAGTGTGTAAATGTTAATCTGTTCTGAAATAATTCTTAGAGTATAAATTACTGAAAGACTTCTCAATTTCTTCAGGTAATGCTCGTATTATGGTTGCAATCAAAGGAATACTATCAAAGAGATCAGCAACATTAACATATTCAAAATAAAAGCTAACTATAGGTAAGCCATGTAACTTGTCACTAGAATTCAAAATTACCCATTTTCAGGAGAGAGATTAATGCGCAAATATTTTATGTACATGTAATTAGATATTAGGATATAGCGTCATGTACAAAACAATTTAACCAGTACTCATTTTATATGCTATGACTGTACCTGTTCTCAATCTTGAGGGTAGATCTGACAGAACTGATAAAACTTGTTATTAATGAGCACTCCAATACATCCAGAACATCTGAACTTCAGTAAAACAGGAGAAAATTCTGGGTCTCTAGGATTATAAGCTTCTACAGGCATGGCATAAGAATGTCATGATCTGAAAGCTAGACAATTAACTCAGTTTCCTGTAATGTATATTTGTAATTACTTTACTCCAGGGTGGCTTTGTTGATTTAAAGCAATATGAAGCGCATTAAGATGGCACACATTATCAGTGTGCCTAAATAGTACATAGTACTATAGTACTTCAACAGTTTATGAACAATATAATAATCCTCCAAAATGAATTTATTTCTCAATTTTATAAAAGCCTACACACAAGCATCTTTGTTGCACCACTGAAAATCAATTAAGAGTCACCTCTCTTTTTTGGTAGTCATACAATAAAATGAATAGATGTGAACAGAGGTTTTTATGTGTATATTTTATTTCAAATAAATAAATCTCAAATTTCACATCTCAAATTAATTAGATACTGTACTTAGGATACTTATCAGTACAGGACTCAATTTTTCTGTGCATGTTCTTACAGGAGTTTAATCTCAACCTTTTAAAAAAAAAAAAAAAACAGGGAAAATGGAAGTAATTGGAAGACAAACCTGGCACATGAAAGAAAAGAAGAAAAACTAACCTCAATAATGTAACAGGGAAAAAAACCCCCTTGTATTATTAGTTTAGAAAACAGAAAAAAACTGACATTCATGTAAGTTTTTAGGGTATTTTCTGCAACATTTCTCTTCTACTATGCCTTTTTAAAAGTATTTATGTTTTTCAAGCTATGACAGTGCTTAGGTGTCTACAAAACCACAGTCACAACATCACTTAGGTGAATTGAAAAGGCATGCAAAGGATCCAATTAAATTTACCAAATATTTTGAATTAAATAATTACTACCTCAGAAATAAGGGGACATCAGTATCACCAAAAAGAATAAAAAGAGGAGTCTGCAGCATCCCAGCATAGCAGATACACCTACTGTGAAACGGTGTTCTTAGGGTCTAAGAGCCTGGGCTGGGATAGACACTAAGGACACCATATCCAAACAGTAAGTAACTCCTCATGCCACTTGTTCAAATAGAGACATTCCTTCAGAGGCAATACCCTGCAGCAGCAGCTGGTAGATGCTGTTGGCAAAGAATATAGTACATTCTGATGCTATTTCATTCACATGCTTTTTTTTTTCTTCAGTGCCCCTTTCATTGTGGTTGACAGGTATGCATGTTTTAAAAAAACAGGTTGCTTACTGCATTATCCTTCACCTGATCCATGATTCAAAATTCCACCTGATGGACTGGAACTGCAGGAAGGGATGTACCTTGTATAAACATTATTTAATTGAAGAAAACTGTAATCTCTTCATAAATAGATGTTGGACAGCACCACAAGATGAAAATTGAAAGCAGTTACTATTCTGTTTAGCAGCATAACTGCTTTTGTTGCTCTACTTAGATGTTAACACCAAAGCAGAATTTTTTCCCAGCACCTTTATGGATCATAGTTCAAGATTCTGAGAAAGAATCTGAGGAAGCTAAGAAGTTCTGAAAGTGCTCGTTAGCAGGAGCCAAGAAACTTCAGAACTTAATAGTATCAAGTAACATACATCTTTTATTCTTGCTTCATTAAATTAAATTTATCACATAATTAGAAATACTGTTTGGAATGCAATTAAATTGTGACAAAAGCAGAATATAGAACATATTATTTGCACACAATTGCACTATCAGGTTTTAGATTACACTCAATTCCGACTCCAAAAGTATACTGAAATGTAACTACCCTAAACAATGTCAAATCCAGTGGTAACTGACATTTTGTTTTAATGTAGATCTGAGCATAATCATTCTTAAGGTTTGATAGGATTTTTCTCTCTGAAATACTAAGAACTACTTAATTTATCAGTAGTAGATATTTTTTTCCACAGTCATATCTGCCATATCTGTCATATCTGCCATCTAAACATTAGTTTTAGATTAAACACCAAATACAACTCTATATTTACAGACATTGATACATTTGATGCATTAGAACAGCAAAACCATTGCTTGCATGAATGACATACCACTTCATCTTCAAATCCCCCAGCTAGTACGAGTGAATAAGCTCCGTCGTTACTGCGTCCATGGATTCCACCAACATGGGGCCTGTGAACACCTGCTTCGCTCACCTGGAAACAGAAAAAAGCCAGTTTATAGCAATTTTTTTAAAAGACCCAGTCACCTATAACTAATTTTAACAACCAATTTTCTGCTTAAAATATTGTACAGAGGTTTCTGTGTCAACAGTTAATGCAAGACTGCTATTAAAGGTGTGAATTCCACTGTTTCTTCAGGAAGAAAAGCTAAAAATAAGAACACCCACAAAACCAGCAGACAACGAAGGACAGTGGTGACACTGGAAGATGTAGTGGACTCTTTCTTCTTTGGGGAAAATCTCCAAGATTTTTGCCATAAGCAGTACATAAGACTGTACTCACAGCTATACTCCACTGCACAGTCATTTAGAACAATTCAAAGGAGAAGGAGATCTACCAGTTTGGTAGCATTTTACAATTTTTGACCTAGGAAGATCCCAGTGTAAAGATCATTTTGTCAGGGACTTTTAAGGTAACACACTGTAAATGTTAGTGGAGAGGAATATTATCAGACTGCCCAAGGAAACAGAAGAAGCCATTGTAACACCACATGGATCATAGACTAGTTCTTCAACCAGGATAACTCTCTGGTAATAAATGTTCAAGTAATCTGCAGCCTGACCACCTGAAAGCTGCATCTGTAGCATAATCTGGCAAAATCTTTAGAGTCTGCTGGAGAATCTCTCCCACAAAAATTTATTTAATAATGGTTTCAAACTAATGATTAGTAGAAAAGCCCCACAAACAACCTTTACAAATAAAATGAGACTATATATTAAATTATGCATTTTCTCAGTATGTTATAATAAAAATAGTGTTGGTAGAATGAAGGCTTCCAGCATAAAACCAATTACACTACCTCTTTCTACCTTCATATTTTCTTCCAGACCTTGATTTTGCCTGTTTTTCTTGTTCTGCTTCTTGCACTCCTGATCTCCTTTTCCCAACCTACAGTTCTAAGCAACTTTCATGGGAGTCTATATTCTTCTGCTATAGTCTTGAAATTTCATAACACAATACACCAAAGATCCAGCTACTGAAAAGTGCACTTTTTAAAATCAGATTAGAGCTGTGCACAGTATGAAAACATGCAAGGACACAATAATACTTCCTTGCACAATACTTCCTGGTTGCTGTTCGTAATAATGTGTTTTATTTTCCTGACCCTTCATTTCATGATAATTTAGTATTTAATTTATTTTTCTGATCACTTTTAAAATAACATATTTTTCAAAATTAGCTATTAGAATATCTCTTTGCTAAATAACAAGAAGTAGCTGAAAGCCAATTACAAATTACACACTTAGAACTCTTCCCAGCCCCATGTTTGCTATCCACAACAACTTATCACTCTCACTTAACTTTATCAGCTATTTGCCAATTTTTCCAGACCATTTATGAGTATGCTGAACAAAAAGGCCCCACTATTGTATTCCTCTTTCCTGTTGTACCAAACATTCTTTAATTCATTCCTCCCTCCCTTCTTTTCATTTTCAGTTTTTATCAATTAAATTTAGGTTTCCGGTAGGTGATTCACCCCAAAGATGAACACTGATAAATAATTCATGCCAAAGATGCTCTTCAGATGCTCTCTCCAGAATTAATGTTTAATCAATTTCCTTCTAGGGAAAAGAGTTTGTGTCATGAAAAAACTATGCAAATCAGAAATAAAGAAGTTTTTAAATTCTCATACAGTCTCTAAATTCTCATAGGTTTGCTGAGACGATCTCATTTTGTCATTAAAAAAATAGTTCATATAAGAAACAAGAATGTAACTTAACTTTCTACCTAGAAAAAATTTCAATTAAAACAAAAAAGACAAGGTGTTTAATTTGTAACCAAAATAAATTAATTATGCATAAATGATAATTGTCTTTTTATATTTAGTCCATATATATATATGTGTATGTGTGTTTGTGCACATATATACACACATACATAATATATATATTATATGTATAAGAAATATTTTTGATGGATTTTCTGATTAAAGCAGCACTCCAATTCTGGTTAGTTTTTTCTACCAGTACTAGAAATACTTGAAAAGCATTAGCTTTTGTCTTACCAATAGAATTCCTAACAAAAAGGTAAACTAGTAATTCCAATTACTATTGAAGCAGTGAAAATAAAAATTGATTTTGATACATTGAGTTTGCCCAAGTGATTTTAGAAAGTCCTCTTACTTATTAGACTTTATATAATCTGGCACTCAACAAAAAGAAAGCAAGTGATGAAAAGTTCATAAAACAAATCAGAAGAGGCACTTGATTTTTGGCTTGCCCCTCCTCAAGTGGTTTAAAACCCCTGGTTTTATTCTTCCAAGTATGACAGAAAACATTCAGTTCCAATCATTTAAACATGCAAGAGACAAAGAACTAACTGATTTAGAAAACAAAGAAGTATGTATTTTTGTGTCTAGAAACAACAATGAAAAAATGAAAGATAACCCAAAAATCTTTTCAATTGGATCAGGCTGAAGCAAAAGGGAGGTAGTCTGTAGCTTGCTGCACACTACAAAACCAGAAAAAAAATCAGTACTGGCACAAAATGCAGCTGTCCCATCTTCCCTGCTTCGTTTTTTCCTGCCTCATTGAGTATTGGCACTGTGCTTACATAACCAAAACGCAAAATGCACTAGGAAAATTAGCCCCCAATCTACTCCAGATAGGATTACTTTTCTGCCATTTTTTTACCAACCTAGTTTACCTACAGAGCCTAACAAAAATTTGAAACAGAAAATGAGACAGTTAAAAAAAACCACTAAAAGCTGAATATACCATGAATTTCAGTAGCACTACAGGCTTACACAGGCTTAAGCTGTTCATCAGCCTAAAAGCAGATCCATTACATATGACCAAAAACACCTACAGCCAATTCACAGTGATAACACATAATGTTTTTAAAATCTGCAGTCTACACCCCATTCATGGGATAATCAGTTCATGTGAAAAAAAGTCTTCAGAAAATACTTAACTCTATTCACTAAATACCTGACTTTAAATTTTAACATATGAAATATGTTTATCATAATTCCAACAGACTTTTTACTAAGTTGTATGTAAAAAGTTGTAGTAAAAAGTTGTATGGTAAAATCAGTATAGTTCAACCTTCACTACTATTGGTATCACTTCCAATATTGGAATCATAACGTATTTGCATTACTTAGTCCTGGTAAAAATGGAAATTGTCAATTGAAATTTATTTTAGTGCCCAACCCATTCATTATTATTCCTACTTCCTTCAACTACAGCTAATACTGAAACAACATACCTGAACTCTGAATTTCCAGGTTGTCCCAACAGGAACACCAGGTATAGGCCCATAATGATTTGAAGGAACAATAGTGCATTCTTTAGTGCGACCAACACAGGCCATGCCCTAAAAATACATCAGACAAAAGTAATCAGACAAATGAATTGCAATATTGAAGAATATTTGTAAATTCAATGCAGAGATCATGAAATCTGTCTATTATAACAAACACATATTTCAAAATATGTTAACAATTGTTAAAAGGAATGTTAAATTAAGTAATATGTGGTTATGGGTTTGGGAGGGGAGTTGGGGGTTTTCTTTTTTGTTGTTGTTTTTACCTCTAGCCACCTTAATAATCCTTCCACTGCTTTAACTGCCAGTAGACAGCAGACAGGATTAAACATTGTCTTGTTGTCTGTGAAACCCAGTACTGAATTTTGTGTAGTGCATATGTAAGCAGAATTATAGATGTAGCACATACATGAACAATCAGAGAAACAGCTATTTCTAAAACACACTCTACCTTTCCCCAGTCTCTCTGGCTTTCAGTACTGGCAGATGGCATCTTTGCTTTCTTTTTACTCTGTTTGAGCTTTTCTCCAGCCTTTACAACTTCATTAGAATCATTTTTGCAGGAAGGACAATACCTAAAAAAAGGTTTTAGTAAATTCTCAATTAACTTCATAATAATGGCAATACATTTCTGGTAGCCAAAATAGTGTCTATTTGTTTATTTCGACTGAATGTTTCATAGCAAGCATATACCAGTCTTAAGCAGCTGAAGCCTACAGCTTAAAAAATGAACTCAACATGAACAAATACTGTCAACTTTTTTAAAAAAGGGCTTTTCAGTATCTTTAAAGGCAGAGTGCTAGTTGCAAAACATATAACTATTTTTTCTCACATGATATATGAGAGGTGCCCATGTCTTCTGTATTGTCTCTTCATTTAGTCCTCCTTCATTTACATCATGTAAAGGAGAAGATAGCTGAGATTAAAGTACGCTGCTAACCAGTACTCATGGTCTGTTTCTGTGTCCTGCCCAGTCTACCCTTATTTTTTGCTGGTTGTGCAAAAAATTTCACTGCAGATTGCTGAATGTTAAACAGAGCCAAGGTATGACATAATGTATATAGAAACACACAAATACACACTCACTCACTCCACAGCACTGAAGCCATTTGGAATATAATGCTGGGGCTCACTCACTAGCACAAATCTATTCTGGTAGGAAAGCAGAGATACTAATATACACTGACAACAGCAGAGAGAGAAAAGGAGCACAGTGGTCATTCTGCTGTTTTCAACAACATTCTTATCCCATTCCAGGAATAACAATACACAGGCATGTCCTTGTTTCTGGCTCCCATAGGCTGGATTTGGTCCATACACCATTAGAAGAGGAAGCCTGATCTATATTAACATTGATAACCTCATTCAGGAAACAAAAACTACTAGTACTACTACTTCTAGTACTACTGCTGGTTTGGATTTATTAAGTTTTTATGTGGATATGAATAGAAGAAGAATAGAAGAATAAATTATTCAGGTCCACAGGAGTAGATTTCACTATCTCAATAAAGGTGTTGGACCATGAAAACAATGAAGCCATGCAGATTAAAAAATAATAATGTAATATGCTGAAGTTATGATACTATGACTTTGACAGGTATTACAGATGCTTACAGAAAAGACCAATTAAAAGAACAAATATGACATAATGCAAACTCACAAGGTGAATTAACAAGGTGAAGTCACATGGTTAATTCCATATTTCTTGATAGGGTAACAATATTACCTTAATATCTTTTAAACTGAATCTTGTAGGGACAATTAAATACTGTTTCACATATAGAGTGACTTAATCTCCACAAGATAAACTTATCCTTTCCCAAACTGAAGACTTAACCCCTGAATAGAGTTTGCCAGATTTTACACTCTAAAAACACAAAATGGAAGTATTCCCAATTCTAATGCAAACTGCTCCTAAATTAAGAATCAGACAACCACGACTCTTTGCTAGTATGCAGGAAGGAAGGGCACAAACTCCTTCTTTGGTAGGAGATGCTGCTCTGCCCAGTGCAAATGCACTTCTACATAATGACAAGCACTAAGACAATTCAGGGCTAGTGACACTAAGCATCTCAAAACTAGCTCACATAAGCCAGACCCACAATGCACCTCTACCACCCTGTGACTTCACTCACAGATGCAGCTATCTACTTGCATATATAGATCTTAAGGGTCCTATTCTTAGTTACACAGTAAACAAAAACAAGTTAAAAATCTTGACAGCCATTTTCCAATTAATTTTAATTATATGAATTAAACTTCTGGAAATTCATAATTTGGAAAATGGACCATGACTAGCTCTGGAGAGGAGGAGGTGTTTGTGATCAAATGGCTCAACATGATCCAGCCATGTGCACTCACAGCCCAGAAAGCCAACCCTCATCCTGGGCTACATCCAAAGCAGGGTGGCCAGCAGGTCAAGGGAGATGATTCCACCCCTTTACTCTGCTCTTGTGACACCCATCTGAGTGCTGCATCCAGCTCTGGGGCACCCAACACAAGAAAGATACGGACCTGTTGCCAAGAGCATAGAGGAAGGCCACCAAGTTAAACAGTGGGCTGGAGCACCTCTGCTATGAAGACAGGCTGAGAGAGCTGTGGCTGTTCAGTCTGGAAAAAAGGTTTCAGGCACCTTCTAGCTAGTTTAGATTTTAGTAAGAAGTTCTTTCCTGTGAGGATAGTTGCCCCAGAAAACAGGCAGACCATCAGGCACTAACCAAAAACATTATGGAATCCAGTAAGGGGTAGGAGATTGAGTTATTAATTTACAGAGATTGTGAAAACTTCCAAAATATTTACACAGATTTTTACAGAAAATATAATCACAAGCTTCAAAGAGATTCCATGTTATGTATTCATAGACACTTTAGACATTTAATGAAGTCTATGGAAAACTTTATTAAAGTTCTATTTATTTCTAGTTTATAAAGGATTAGCATCTCAAGTAAATCATAGGCAGGTGATAAAAATGAACAGTGTAAATTGTAGACAGCTAATAAAGACATAAGAGTAGTTACATAAGAAATGAAGAGTAGCAATGTATTGGTCCTTCCATAGCATGAAAAATGGATGTAGTAGAGGCAACAAAGAGCACAGGGGCAGCAGCAGGGACAGAGGATGAAGGGACAGAGAAGCATGAGCATAAGAGAATTGCTCAAGCAGTGAAGCTTTTTAAAAAATGAAAAGGCTGAGGAACAGCAACTGTCAATAAATACCATCAGATCAGGTAATGTCCCAGAAGATCATAATGACCATAATGAATAAAATCAATATAGCAGTCTTGAAATTTCATAATGGCCTTAAAGCTTACTACTAATCCATTGTGAATGATTTAAAAGAATTATCTTGACAGAAAACTGCTCTCTTGAAAATGCCTTATATTAAGTAGATGGATGAAAACACCCCAGAACTTAAAAATATCTTCAGTATTTTCTCTCATGATGTGAAAATATCAAAAAGGTACCATTTATAGAATGTCAATATAGGTAAGTAAATCACCCTTGTATATTTACCAGTCTTCATCTTCTGGTATCTTGCTTAAAGGAGGGTTCAGGCAGTATATATGATAAGCCATATTACATTCATCACACAGGAGTTGCATGTGAGCATCCTGTTTTCCACCACACAAGTAACACGAACAAAACCGGCACTCCTTGTCTGGATCAGCCCTACAGTGTTTGCATTCAGGGCCACTTTTTCCTGTCAAAAACAAAGAAAGTCAAATGTATCTCAGCAAAGTGAATTAATGTATCTAAAGGAATAATTATTTCTGAACATGAACACTGCTTTCTTGAAAATGCTTTTTTTCTTACAATGAGGTATTTATCTAGGCTTAATAAGACTTATTCTGCTGTATAAATAAGCCATAAAAAATGACTAATCATCAGCTTCTCTTTATTTTCTCCTGCTCCCAAGATGTACCTGCACATTCTCCCAAAAGATGAAGGTTTACTGTCTTTTGAAGCTGTACAGCTTATCAGTTCCTTGTAAGTTAGCTTGGATAACATAAGCAATAAAAATAAATATTTCTTTCAGGAGTTTATTTTTGAATAGAAATATGAGGTGGATCCTTGATATATCCAGAGGAGTTCTGGATACTTTAACATTTTTCCTAAGTATACCAAGAATTAAATTACTGACTAGGAACTTGCAGAAATACAAGCCCCTTTCTATAGAAGAAGAGCATGCCCTCCCAACTGAATTGACTTTACAGAGAAATTGATCCATGCAGTTGCAAGTTATCAGTAAACCTCTATGGAGAGAAACTACAGACTGAAAGTTTTATAAGAAAGGGGGACTGGAATGCGAAGCATTTTGGTGTATCTGCAGTCTTTCTGGAGAACCTTGAAGAATACTTTTATCTTCAAAGGCAGAATCAACTAGACTTAGAGTGGGAAGAGGATGGAGTTTTGATTAACAAAGAAGAGTCAGGGGCTGCTGATGAATTAAAATCTGACAGGGAAACACCTATGAAATGCCTCAAAAGAACTAGAGCTTTTCCATCTAAAATGCTTACACAGTTGATAGACCAGCTGAAATGCCTGTACACTAGCATATGTAGCATGGGTGACAATTAGAAGAATTGGAAGTGACTGTGCAAATGGAAAGCTGTGATCTAATCACAAACGCTGAAACTTGGGGGGACAAAATCACATGACTGGAGCATTCCAACTGACAGCGACAAACTGTTCAGAAGGGACAGGCAAGGAAAGGGGGGGCAGGCAATTTACCCTCTCCTTGGACTTGACTGCACAAACCCATCTTTGAAAAACAGCAATGAACAGGTCAAGAGCTTGTGGTTGAAAACCAGAGGCCCAGCCAATAAATAAAATCTCATGGCTTGTGTTTATTACCCACCACTCAGTTGAGGGGACCCTGTTGACAAAACCTTCTTACTTCACCTGTAGGAAGCATCACTCTGGCAGGTTCTGATCCAGCTGCAGGGACTTGTCAGGACATTCCCTGACATGTGCTGGAAAAGCAGCTCAGCAAGATGTAAGCAGTCCAGGAGACTCCTGGACAGCATCAAGGACAATTTCTTACCCCAGGTGACAGAGAAGTGCTACTGTACCTGTTGCTTACCAAAACAGACTAACTAACTGGAGAGGTCAGGATCAGTGGCAGCCTGGGCTGATGTGCTCAGGCCCTGGTGGAAGTCATGATCTCAGGGATTATGGGCCAAAGAAAGGTTAAAGTCACTACTCTGAATTTTAGAAGCCTGAACTTTTAGTTATTTTAGGAATTAGTGGATGGGATCCTCTGGAAAACTTCACTCAGGGAAAAAGGAGCAGAATAGAACTGTCAGATCTTTAAGGACATTTTTCTTAGAGCCCAAGATCTCTGCATTTCCACAAGTGAGCATTCAGGCAGGGAAGGCAGGGGACCAGCATGGCTCAGTAAAGACCTCTTGGACAAAGTGAAATACAAGAAGGATTCTTGTAAGCACTGGACATGGAATCAGGGACAGGTATCCTGGGAAGAAAAGAGAAGTGCTGTCTGGTTGTGGAGGGACAATTAAGAAATTAGGAAAGCTAAGGTATACCTGGAGCTGAATTTGGCAAGGGATACAAAGAATAGTGAAAATGGCTTCTTATAGGCATGTTGGTCAGAAATGGAAGATTAAAGAAAATGTACACACACAACCCCCTCCTCTCCGCTGTCCCCCAAAATGGGACGGAACTAATCACAATCGACATGGAGAAGGTTGAGGTATGCAGCAATTTCTTTTGCCTCAGTGTTCATTAGCAATCACTCTTCCCACATCTCTCAAGTCCCTGAACCTCAAGACAGGAACTGGAGAATTGAAGTCACTCGCGGTGTAAGAGCAGATCAGGTTCAAGATCATCTGAGAACTGAACACAGTTCTCAGAACACACATCTGAACACAGTTCTCAGAACACACATCTGAACACCTGAACACGGACAAGACCATGGGACCCAATGAGATGCATCCCAGGGTCCTGAGAGAATTGTTTAATGTAGTTGTTAAGCCACTCTTCATCATATATAAAAAATCATGGCAGTCACATCATGTCTGAAAATCCACGGCAGTCAGAGTAAGATCTCAGTGACTGGAGAAAAAGCTATTTCAACCTTTTAAAGAAAGAGTAAAAAGCAGGAACCCATGAATTATTGACTAGTCAGTCTCATCTCAGTGCCCAGTAAGATCACAGAGCAGAGACTCCTGGAAGACATGTCAAGATGTGGAAGACAGAGGACTGGTTAAAGACAGCCAAAATGGCTTCACCAAGGGCAAATAGTGCCTGATTGGCACAGTGGCTCTCCACCATAGACAGAATGCATCAATTGTCAAAGGAGAACTATAGATGTCATTTACCTGTCCATAAGGCCTTTGATTTGGACCCTCACAATATTCTTAACAAAAAATCATAGATTTATAGAATATCATGGGGGGTAAGGATCCACAAGAATCACTCACATTCAATTCTTGGCCCTGCAGAGGACATCCCTCCGTGTATGAGAACATTGTCCAGAAGCTCCTTGAATCCCTGCCAGGCTTAGTGCTGTGACCATTTCCCTGGGAAGCCTGTTCAAGTGCCCAAGCACCCTCTGGGTGAACAACCTTTTCCTGATATCCAACCTAAACCTCCCCTGACACAGCTTTAGGCCATTCCCTCAGCTTTTGTCACCAGTCACCACAGAGAAGACATTGGTGTCTGCCCCCCCCCTTCTCCTCGTGAGGAAGTTGTAGACTGTGATGACTGCCCTCAGTCTTTTCTTCTCCAGGCTAAACAACCAGGCAACCTCAGCTGTTGTCCTTATAAGGCTTCCCTTCAAGGCCCTTCACCATCTTTGTGGTCCTCCTTTGTGACACTGTCTAACTTTATAGCTGTCTTACATTCTTGCTGCTAAACTGAAGAGAGATGGGTTTGATGAATGAAATGTTAAATGGATAAGGACTTAATTGGACAGCCACATTCAAAGAGTGAATGGTCCATATCCAAAGGTTCAATGTAAAAGTGAAAACCATTAAGAGGGGTATTCTTCAAGGGTCATACTGGGAACACTATTATTTTCTTTCTACATCAATGACATACCCAGTTCAATTGAGTGCACCCTCAACAAGGCTGTAGATGACACCAAACTGAGCAGTGCAGTTCATCACAGAGTCACAGAATCATTAAAGTTTGAAAATACCTTTAAGATCATGAGGTCTAACTACCAACCTAGAACCATCATATTCAGCATTAAACCATGTCCTCAAGTGACATATCCACTCACCTTTAGAACACTGCCAAGGATGGTGATGTCACCACTTCATTAGGGAACTTGGTCCAAGGCTTAACAACACCTTCCATGAAAATTTTTTTCCTAATATCTAATCAATACTCTCAGGCCCATGGTATGACTTGCTTCACCACCTCAATGTCCTTCTTGGAGTGAGGGGTGCAGAACTGAACAAAGGATTCAGGTGTGGCTTCCCCAGTGCCAAGTACAGGGGAACAATCCCTGCCCTACTCCTGCTGGCCACACTATTGCTGGGACAGGCCAGGATGCCATTGGCCTTCTTGGCCACCTGGGCACACCCTGGCTCATGTTCAGCTGCTGTCACCAGCCCCCCCAGGTCCTTTTCCTGTGGGCAGCTTGGCAGCCACTCTGCCCCAGCCTGTGGCACTGCCTGGGGTTGTTGTGAGCCAAGGGCAGGACCCAGCACTGGGCCTTGCTGAACCTCACACCACTGGCCTCAGCCCATGATCCAGCCTGTCCAGATCCCTCTGCAGAGCCTTCCTGCCCTCCAGCAGATCAACACTCCCACCCAGCTTGGTGTCATCTGCAAACTGACTGAGGGTGCACTCAATCCCTTCATCCAGATCATCCACGAAGAACATAAAACAGAACTGAGTACTGAGTACAGAACCCCAGTACTGAGCCCTGGGGAACACCACTGGTCACTGGCCACCAGCTGGATGTAACTCCATGCACCACCAATCTCTGGGCCCAGCCATACAGCCAGGTTTTTACCCTGTCTGAGGCATGAGCAGAGTTTTTCCAGAAGAATGCAGTGGGAAACAGTATCAAAGGCTTTACTAAAGTCCAGGTAGGCAACATCCACAGCTTTTTGTTCAACCACTGGGTGGGTCACTGTCTAGAAGGAGATCAGGTTGGTCAAGCTGAACCTGCCTTTCACAAACCCCAGCCGGCTTGTCTGATCCCCTGGCTGTCCAGCACATGATGTGTGAGGACACTCTGGATGATCTGCTCCATAACCTTCCCCAGCACTGAGGTCAGGCTGACAGGCCTGTTGTTCCCCGAATACTGCTTCCAACCACTTTTAGGACAGGTCCAGAGAAGGGCCACAAAAATGATCAGAGGGCTGGAACACCTCTTCTGTGAAGAAAGGCTGAGAGAGATGGATTTGTTCAGCCTGGGCAAGAGAATATTTAGGGTTACCTTTGTGTGGCCTTTCAGTACTTGTAGGGGGCTTATCAGAAAGGCAGGGAAAGATTTTTTACCAAGATCAGTAATGACAGGGAGCAACAATAATGAAAACTAGGAGCAATTTTAAATTGAAAGAAACATGATTTAGACTGGATACAAGGAAGACTTTTTTTTATTGTGAGGGTGATAAGACACTGGCACAGGTTATCCTGAGAAGGTGTGGATGTCCCATCCCTGGAGCCTTTCAAAGTCAGGCTGAATGGGGCTTTGAGCAATCTGATTTAATGAAAAATACCCCTGCTCATGGCAGGGGGGGTTGGACTAAAATATCTTTAAAGGTGCCTTCCAACTAAAACCATTCCATGATAAGAAGTGCTAAAACAATGCTGTGTGAATCATTGTTTTTAAGATAAAACCTTTAAAAATTGCAAAATATAAAACAATATAAAATATAAAAGAAAAATATAAAAGAATCATTGAGGTCGGAAGATTACCAGCTGCAGATAGAAGGTTTAGTGAAATGTACTGGCTGGAAAACCTGAGGAATAAACATGTAAAGCTACCAGGAGTGACTATTTTGCAAAGACTTAAAGGCAAAAGTACACTTTATTCTTCTAAAAAACCTCCAAAATCTATGAGAACATAGTGTAGCCTAGAAGACTTATCATGCTTTCCAAATGGAGGTAATCTATTAGTTTCAGACTTCTCTCCAAAGGTTCGTTTGAAGAGAAAGGAAAAATTTTACATGTACTGATGAATAAATCTGAGTTTTCCAGCATAGCTACATTAAACTCTCAATCTGTTCAAGGTGTCAACACCAATTCAAGTGAGGCTAAGAAATCCCAGATACCTGTTAACTCCTTTGAAAAATTTTAAAAGTGATGACTGAGCATTCCCTATGGAAACCCTATAGTCTATGTCATCTAGCTAATAATAGACAACATGAAAAGGCATATTTTTCTGTAGCTCTGAGCACCACACATTGTTTAGGCCTATTCAATTAACTGGTTTCAGTTACAAAATCAGTTTCTTAGGTAAAAGGTTAGTAATATTTTTTTTAAAGAGGAAAAGAGCAAAAAATATCTACATATTTTAGTTCAGTTAAACAATAGGTGAAGTTCTCTATTTTCTTCAACATACAGACAAACTACAAACTGTTATTTTCATGATATGACATTCATTTTTCATATTGCTGTTTTAACCATGTTGTAAGTCATATGCACTAACTATAGCTGCACTATTGGTCACATGAAGACAGGTCTGTTTACCTCAACCAACAATGCAGAGTTTAGTTGCTTAAATAATTTCATATCAACTTTTTTTTGCAGGAGTTATCACAAGTTTGCATTCTGATGGGAGTAATATATGTTGATACGTAGGTGTTATTTGCATGTTGCATATAAATATTTGAAACATATTTACAAATATGTTGCTTCTTAGATTTTTAAATTTCTAATATAATTTTCTAATAGGCTTAGCCTTACTCCTTTCCTCAATTGTAGAATTTTACTTCCATAAATTAATTAGAAAATTACTGCTTTCTTTTTAATTGTAACTACTAAATGTATATTAACATCACTTTACACATACAAAACCTAATTATTATGTGACCATGCTCAAGAAATAGGTTTTTCTGCAGAGACAACCTATACTGTTTATCTGATAAAGATTATTTCCATAGTAGGTATTCTATCTTTTGACATGGGCATGGAGAGTAGCTTAATATGGACAAAAATATAATCAGTGCATTTGCTGATTGTGCTTACAATAATCTCATAGAATATTTAAGGCCAAATAATTATTGTAATTTAATCTGAAATTGAAATTAAATAAAGTAATAAAATGAAATTTAAAAAAATAATAAAAGTAATAAAATTCTGCATCTCTCCATAGCTAATAAGCTAAGGGAGCTGTGTGTTTATAGATAGGTGCATATATACTTAACATTTTTAACACACAGTACTAATGGGGTTGCAAGTACAGTCCAGAAGGAAAGGCTACACTGGTGGTTATAGCATACAGCTCAACTGATGTGCACTGTGTATACCTGAACAAAGGCAAAACAGCTGACCTGGCTGGAAAACCAGAATCACATGAACAGGGTTATGTGGTGAGTGTTGGCTTCAGGAAAAAGAGCAGTTCAAGAAATAAGGCTGAATTTGCACATCAATTTATTTTTCACGATTACATTTTAAAAGATTATATTTATGAATTATATTTATTTATGAAGGTTATAAACAATATGCTGAAATTAGTAAGATTGGGACCAGGAACAAAATGAAATAAAACATACACAGAGGTGCAAATCTCTACACAGATGTCAATATTTGGGTAGTTTATGCAAAGAGGTTACAAATAAAGAAACAACTATCAAAATTACAGGGAAGGAGCTGTAATAGACAACGAAGGTCTTGACTCTGAAACAATTAGAGTGGCAATTGGTGTACTAAGTATAGACTGGTGAGGCGACCCCTCAAATCCTGTGTTCAGCTTTGGATCCCTCATTCCAAGAAGGACATTGAGGTGCTGGAGTGTGCCCAGAGTAGGCCAGTGAAGCTCGTGAAGGCTCTGGAGCACACATCCTGGGAGGAGCAGCTCAGAGAGCTGGGGTTGTTTACCCTGGAGAAAAGAAGGCTCAGGTGACCTGAGACCTTACTGCTCTCTGCAACTACCTGAGTTTGTAGCCAGGTGAGGGTCAGCCAAAAGGACAAGAGGAAATTGCTTGAAGCTGGGCTAGGGGAGGTTTAGATTGGTTATTAGGAAAACTGCCTCACAGAAAGAATGGTAAAGCACTGGAAGATGTTGTCTAGACAAGTAATGGAATTACCACCCCGGAAGTGTTCAAAAAAACATGCAGATGTGACACCTAGGGATATAGGGTTTAGTGGTGGACTTGATGGCCTTAAGGTCTTTTGCCTTCTAAATGATTCCATAATAAGTTAATACTCATGTGAGATCAAATAGCACCATTGTAGACAATTTTGTATAGTCAACAATACAGTAATCACTCATTTCCTTGACACATAATTTTAAAAGTTAATTCATTACACAGTAGTTGTGGGGAAGAACTAAATTAACCGCAATAATTTTTTATGCCATTTAAAATGTTGCATATTTGCAAAATAAATAGTATGTAAACACAAACCAAATTTGTAGATTTTCAGTTTTCTCACACTTCAATCTTTTAAAATCAAAGCATGCTTAAAGATATTGCAAAGATCTTTTAATGTGACCAAGAAAAAAATAAAACAGAGTGGATAATTTTCTTTTTTTAGTAATCTAAGGGAAGTAATTCTCAAATAATGAAAATGAATAATGAGTGGAGAAGTTGACATTTTTACTTTTAAGAATACCACAGGGAATGGTATTTGCTCCTCTGAAAAACAGTGATTTTTTTTTTTTTTAGACAACAAATAAACATTAATTAGACTCATTGTTGTGCACTGAGAGCAACCTACAAAGGTTCTGAAAAATTGCATTGAGTCAGGAATGTAAAATGTAATTACATCTAATACCTACTTGTATACCTGCAGCTCAATCTTCAGTGTTGCTATCACAAAAACTTAGCACTCCTAACTTTAATACATTTCCAGCTTAGGATAAAATGTCACACTACTTTTTAGATAAACTGCCACTAACTCCTTATTGTGGTTGTGGGGAGGTTAAGGAGGTCTGGCATAGTAACTTTTTTAGGAAGTCATACAGGGTCAACGAATCCAAACATGAATTACCCCTTTTTTTTAATGTTACAAGCAGCTTTAGTGCAAAGTTCCTTATTTTTTTTCCCCTGACACAATGACAGAGTTAAAGTGTATTACTACCAACTAATTCTATTTTTGGCATTTAATAATTTATTAAAAGCTTAAATTACATGTCAGTTGCAACAGTAGTTTTGGTGGCCTGAACACCTCTCTAGGAACTAAAATGAGACTGTAAATTCATTCTGCACTGTTCCTTTAGAGCATTATCAGCTGCTTCCCTTTTTCACCATTTATGACTGATAGCATTAAGCTGTTACTAGTTTTTGAATATGTAAAGTAATACAGCCATCTTACAGTAACTATACATTTCAGAACAGAAACCTAAAAATTTTTCAATGCAATTACTTTCTTGAACAAAAACCAATTATTACTACTACCTTTGCATGCTGATATTTTGTAAAGAAACATCACTCAATTTGTACTTATATTCAAATAATTTAAAAAGTGCATACTTTTGAAATCTCCATCCCCAAATGTCAATGGATAGGCTCCTGGCTTTTCAATCTTGTACATTTCCTCTATAAAAAGGATTTTACAATCATTTATTGTGTCTTCTGGACCTCTGAAAAACAAAAAGAATAAAAAGTACATTCAACTCAGTTCCTCAGATCTAGATTCTGTGCTTTTTGAATCCTAAGCAGTAAAATAAAGATAAGTAGTCTTTTTTTATCACTGATAGAATACTTTATTTCAATTCACACACAAAAAACAGTCTAGCATGGTCACTTCTAAGAAAAAAAGTAAAACACATATTTAGGGCTCGCTTAAAGAAAAGACTACTCCATTATCCTCAGATTGTCTGGCACTTCAGTATGTCTTTATTGACAGTTATCCAATATGGCTTAATTCCCTTCTAAAACCTCAAAATGTTTTTATTGGCTGAACACAGCAGACCAGACAAAACCACATCTTCTGGAATAGGGCATCTCAAACATTATTATTAGAGTACCACAAACAAACCAGAAATGTAACCTGTAAGACAGAAAAATAGTTGGAACCTATACTGCAAGAAAAGCAGCAGAAAATTTCAAAATACCTTCTATAACTTTTAACTGTTCCTCAGCTCTGGAAAACTACATACAATACTGTACTGAATTATAAATAGTCCTGCTATATCAGGTTTCAGTGCAAATTCTCAGTGATTAGTAGTAACAAATAATCCAAGACTCCACAACAATAATGCCACAAGACTTCTAGAAAAAGAAAATTAAATGTAAAGGTTTTCACCCACTCTTATTAAAATATATTTGTATCGACACAAATTGTAATTCAAATGGAAATGTATTTAGGAAGAAATGGCCATGATACCAACAGTTGTAAAGCACTCCCTTTTCCTTCCTCCTTAGGATGATACTGTGTTCTTTTCAACTGCCTGTTCTCTAATCACTTTCCATTTACTACCTGATCTAGAAGTAAGCAGGAATTTTCAGTATAATAAAATACTGATGCATATCTATAAGAACCCACACCCAACACAGAGGTGACTTGAAAACACTTTTGAAAAAAGCCACCCAGGTGGCAGATGCCTATAAAAAGATCTGGTCTGCAAAACAAAATTAGACTATTGACAGCCAGGGAAACAAGATATTAGATTCATATTCAGTAAGGATAACTGCAACAACAGACATCTCCAGAAACACCAGGCTTCAGTGTGGAATCTGTGTTTCTCTGCCTTACTTCTTTGCCTGCTCTCACCACTTCCTTTGTGCTACCAGTTCTTGAACTGACACATGATGACCTAAGGCAGAAAAAAAACTAAGCCAGGGAAAAACCACAGGTGACAAATCACTTTTTCATGGCTCTGAACACTGCAGTATTTAGGTCTCCATGGAACTGGGGCTGAGGACTCCATCAGTGTCTCAATTGACTCTTAATTGCCTTTCAAGTGTACTAACAGCTGTTTATTTAGGCACCTGTATCTATTTTGACCTTTTTCTTTCCCAGCAGTTTTTGGAGGAAAAACATTTCCCATTGTTGGTCACACGCATAAACAGTAAATACAAGTAATTTTCAAATATTTAGACTATTTGAACAGAATATGCAAATGTTGCATTAATGCAAATACATCCATGAGATAAAGAACTGTTTGATTTTCTGATAAGGAAAATAATGTATTTAGAATTAAATACATTTGCATCCTAAGGGGATAGTACTTTAAAACAGTTCTGGCCATTGTGAGTAACGCCTCAGGTTTGGCATGCAAAGACACTTTGAATTATCCACAATACTGAGCAATTCACAATCACAAAGGGACAATACATTCAAATAAAGAAAGGACAAGATGTAAACATAATCTTTGGCAGGAAGATCAACTTACATTGTGAAAATGATGGCTAATATTAAATGATTAAACCTTACCAAAGGTAAAAAAATCTGCTCAGCTATTTGCTCATTAAAGAGTAATTCCTCTGCCACAGTACACATTCAGTGCTTTAATAATCTATATCTAACAAAATTGTGGCTATATTATGCAGTCAAACCTATAACCTTTCTTCATTTCTTCACCCCACCATACCAAAAATGCGATTATGCAATATGCATAGTAAACAGGATGTTTGGATTTTAAGAACTCTAAATCTTCTGAAGTAATTAAATCCCAAAACAAAGATTCTTCAACACAGTGGAATTCCTAATGCAAGCCTTCCTTTGAGACAGGTTAGCCAAAGCCAGAGAAACCTGCAGCTGAACCTTCTCTTATCTGCACTTTCCCCATGCACATTTCCTTTTTTTTAACCTTCAGGTAACAAAAACACTTTAGACATTCAAAATCACAGTTGACTAGATGTGTGACAAGTGGGCATTATCCTGGATATTTCAAAGGTCAGCTTCACAGAAAATAAAATCTGCTGGACAGTTACCACGCTTAGAGAACTTTATCACTTCTTACAATCTGAGCGATTCAGTGACAATTGTCAGATCTCTGTCTGTAAATTTCTGGGTTTATCACTTTACCACACTGAAATCAAAAGTATAGTATTTTAACACACACTAAAGTCAAAATACAATGATACCAGAAAAATACACACAGAGTTCATAGTCCTAGTAAGAATAACAATGAAAAATTTCTAATGATGATTTATATTTAAGCCCCCTAAGAGCAAAACATTACTCACACCGTCATGCTTACCACAAACAACTAATTCACAGTCAGTCTCTATAACTAATGTCAAAAGGTACTGTCCAGGTCAGTAGAGAAACAGCCATTATCAGAATAAAATCTAACAGAATATAATGTTGGCTATGCTCTCCAAATACACAAATTCTCTTAACAATATATAAATCAAAATAAAACCAGATTTACTACCACTTTCTGCATCTATCTTTTCATATGCAACACTTTGTTTACATGCCTTAAATCAATCAGCCTTTATTCTGTTTTTGTAAAGTTTTCAGACAGCAACTCTTTCTGTTCTGCAGCAACAAACCATAGGTAAACAACTTAAGAACATACAATCTTTCAATATTACCATTTAAAGTGCTTATTAAAACATTTAATATCATCTCCTTAGAAGCAGTTGACCGGAGATTTTATTTCAAACAGGCTTGTTTCAAAGGTGACTTAAAAATCTTCCTACATTTAGACAGCATATTACATTGACAATCTCACCAAATTCTGCTAGGTTGTGCTGAATTACATAGAGGTTCTTCTGGTTTTTTATTGCACACAAGCAAAAAAGCAGAGAGTATTCACAAGACTTTTTTCAGAATATCCCATACACATTTGTTTAATCATTAAAATAAAAAGGCACAGTTACAAAATGGGACAGTATTAGCTCTGCTTTTAATTCAACTTCTCATTTATTACACAAACATTGTAAAGACAAAGGCATGTAGCAACTTCCACACCATGCAAAGATTTTATTACTCTCTTTCTGTAACACTAGTATTTAAACAACCACACAAAAATTAAATTAACATTTTCTAGGCTATGTTGAGGCCCATATTCTAATATGAATCTTTAATGCCTTTGAAAATAAAACACACATACTCCCAAACCTACAAATTCATACTGTGGACACACATACAAGTCAGGCAGGATATCACTTTTTTTAATGTCAGCAGTAGGTGAGGTGCTTGATGCATTTACAAAAGCAATGTATTATAGCTCATGATGCCAGATTCTGAAAGCAGAGACTTGGATACAGAGACTCTCCTCTTCTTCTTAGCCTGGGAGTTGTAGGCAGGTGGACATTAGAGTACCTGGGGAAAGAACTGGCCTGAGAGAACAGCCAGCAACAATGTCAGAGGCTCATGACTCTGCACACATCACTGCCCCACAACACAGATCACACCAAGGAGCGGAGCCTGTGGAGGCTCCTGATCCGGCCCCAAACCCGGCCCTGTCCATGGTGCCACAGGAACACCCCTGATGGGGAGAGGAATCCACTACCACCACTACAGCTGCTCCCTTCCTGTAGTCAGGACTAAGTCTGTGACTAGCACTATCACAAACGCTCAGTAGGTATCTACAGCTTCCAAATCCAAGTTCAAACACACAGATGTTAACACCCGAATGTCCATGAAGAACCAGGTAAAAAAGCAGGTCAATGACCAATAACGGTAATACACCAAAGGCTTCATATGTGAAAAACAAAGATACAAGAGTTGTGCTAGGTGTCACAGGGCATAGTCTAAGCTCAGTCGACTTTGTGTGTTTGCAGAATGAACTGCAGTGCACAGAAACAATGCTAAGGGTCTGTTCAAGACATCATTCCAGGGGTTTGGGCTAGGCAACAAGGTCCTTAAAGCTAGGAAGAAGCAAAGATACAAACAGGTGATGATTACTATAAGAGGTTGAACACCTCTTATCCAGAAAAACAAGAAAAACGGAAAAATCCTATCCAGATTTTAAATTATATTTCAATTCAGTGAGTAGATGCAGCACACACTCATCATGAGCTAAGATAAAGTTACAGGAGCCAATCTGTGAACCTTGCCAAACTGAGTGAGAACCTCAACTCAAAAACAAAGACATGAGAAGAAGCACCTCTATTCATAACAAACTCACAGAGATACTGTCAGGATGAGAATACTTTTCAAAAAACAAATAATAGAAAAGAAAGAGTCCTGAAAGCACAGAAATACATTAAGCATTCTGGAAAAAACAAACAAACAAAATACAAAGCAAAAACCAGAACCAACAAACCACAAGCACCAAAAACACGAACTCCCCAAATACCCCCAAAACCTAAGTGAATAAATCAACAACAACAACAACAAATCCCCAAAATGTAAGGTGATTTAAAACCAACCAACCAACCAACATCAAACAAAACCAACCAATCACAGAAAAAAAAAAAAAAAAGGCAAGTAATGAGAACTTCTGAAGGTATCCACCTTCAGGAATCATAAGAGATATCATAGCACCGAATCAAAGAATCACAAAGACATTTCCAAAGAATGGTCATATCAAACCAAAAGCAAGGAGAACTGCTTGCAAAGAAGAAACCCACATTTTTAGCCTAAAAAGTTTGTGATGAATTTATTATCATAGCTTGAATATATATGAAAGCATTACTGTAATGAAAAAGCTCGGAATCCAGGGATTCTCCTGCTCAGAACATGATGAATCTAATTCACTAAGAACTTCTGAAAGTCAGAAAATCCTAGAGAGAAAAAGACATCCTAACTAATTTGGCATTTAGAGGGCAGCTGCTTATTTTGCAATGCCTTCATTCCTTATATTGCCCAACTCTCTTCAGAAAAATTACAGCAAATGCTTCCACCATGATTTCCAATTTCATTACTGCATGATATTAAACCCTCCATTTAAGTGTCCAATGGCCATTACATAATGGTAATACAGCCTTCTAGATCTTTTGTGTTTGTCTGGAATCTCTGATAATCCTGTCATTATTAATTTTTATGTTGATAAATCCAAATTCCCATAGACTTGAGGGTTTAAGCATTGGAGAGATTCCCCAAGAAACAAGTGAGAAAGGCACAATTTTGTGCCTCCCTGAAACACCTATACACGAATGGATTGGCAATGAACAAAGTAGGTTACAGAGGTCTGCACAATTAATGCAGCTCCATGACAACACTAGGATCATGGAGACATGGTGGGATAGCTCACATGACTGGAATGCTGTGACTCATCAGTAAGGGCTCTTCAGGAAGAAGAGGCTAGGAAGACTAAGAGCAGCTGTCCCTTATATGAGGGCAGATGAGGAACTAGCCAAAAGCTTACAGGTCAAGGTTAGCAGACAGAACATTAGTGATGCTGTAATGGGTGCCTGCTATAGACAGCAAAAATATGAAGACTCCTTCAGACAACTGCAAAAAGTTTCATGTTTACAGACCCTGTTCTCACAGGGAACTTGAAGCACCATGGCATCTGCTGGAAGGTCAGCAAAGCAGAACACAAACAATATATAGGGGAATTTCTGGAGTGCAGTGGTAGCAACTTTCTGATCATGGAGAAGCAAATTGCTAGACTGATACATACAAACTGTGAAGAACTTGTCATGGGACATTAAAGTTTGTCTGCAATGATGATGAGATGATGGAGTTCAGAGTCCTTGGAGGAAGGATAATGTACAAGACAACCCTAGATTTTAGGACAGTAGAATGTAGCCTCTGAAGAGACCTACTTGGAAAAATCCTAGAAGATACCCTGTAGAGATGGACTCAGTAAAGCTAGTTGATAATTAAGCAACATCCCAAGCTCAAAAATGGTCTATCACCATGTGCAGGACATCAAAGGCAACAAGAAACCTGCAGAAATTAATGAAGAGCTTAGATATGAAAAGGAAATGTGTAAGAGGTGGAAGCTGGGATGGCTGGTCTGGGGCAGGAAGAGGTATCTTATTTTGTAGGCATAGGGCTGGGAAAGCCAAGGTTACTGTTACTGATTTGAATCTGGGGAGTAAAATTCTATGACAGGAAAGGAAAACTAGAGAAAATATGGGGCCACTGCTAAATATAGCAGAGCCCCCGATAACAATAAACACAGAAGAACCAAGGTACTCAGCACTTTCTTTGCCTCTAGTATTTACTGCTAAGACCAGTGTTTAGGAATCTGAGGTCCCCAAGAGTAGAAGGAATAGCCAAAGCAAGGAAGACTTGGCCTCAGAGGAAAATTACATTATGGAGCATTTACACAAGAGAAATAGAAATCCACTGGCTCTAACAGGTCATACTTATGAACTCTGAGGGAGCTGTCTGATGTTTGGATGTGTGTACTCTTAGTCCTGTTACTGAAAATTGGTTACACCTTCCTGTTAAATAGAAGAGAGCAAACATCACACCTATCTTCAAAAAGGAAGATTGATGACAGACTGATTAGCTTCAAGTCAGTCCCTGGGAAAGTGAATATTAGTTGCCTCTGCCACCATTTAGAGTTGGACAGAAATAAATTTCATCATGTTCAACAAAGAAAAATTCAAGTCCTGCACCGAGGGAATACCAGTATCTGTCGAGTGTCTCCACCTGACTGGAGAGCAGCTTGCTAGAGACAGACGTTGAGGAACATAAAAAAACAAGCTGACCATAAACCTGTGCCCTTTCAAGCAAAGAAAGTCCACAGCTTCTTGGACTACATTAAGAGCAGCATTGCCAGCAGGTAGAGGGAAAGCAAATGCCAATCATGACTCAGCATTAGTTAGGGCAGATGTAGGCTCCCCAGGGAACACAGACATGGGTTTACAGGAGTGATTCCAGAAAAGGGATACAAAAATGATTAATAGGCTTGATACAGAAGTGTTTAGTCTACAGAACAGAAGGGTTATGGGAGGGTGGCTCTTACCTATGTGTATAAACAGGGAGCCAGACTCCTCTAACTAGTCCTCTGTCAAGATAAGAGGTAAGATATACAAATACACAAAAAATGCATTTTGTGTGGCAAGAGTGAATTTTCTTTTTACAGTGCATTGTTCAGAAAGCTTGTCAAGTAACCACCCATAACATTATTAAAACCCCAACTACACTTAGTCCTGGACAAACTGCTCTGGCTGATCCTGCTTGAACAATATCAAGAGCTCCTTTCCATCCTTGGATGGGAAAGTTTCTCTTAAATGTACACATATGTTTCAACACCACTCCTTTTTTCTTTTTATTTTCATAATGCTTTGCCTAGTATTGTACTCACCACTGCTTCCCACCCACCCACCCACTGCTTGCCTTTTTGCACTTAAATTTGTTTTCTTCTGTTCTTCCTCTTCTGTTTGGACTTATTTTCTTCAGTAGGAAGAAATTAAACTTCAGAATACTTCTAAATATCACACCCCTAAAAAGCAAATCAAAAGACTCTTGGATTCCAAGTCTGCATGTTTATTAGACAAAGGACACTTACAAATACTGAAGATATAGTTTACGCTCTGGAAAACCAAACAAAACCCTCAAGATACAAGTCAACCCATTCTTCACCTTCAAAATATAATTTTACAGTTATAATAATGTTTAGGATGCCCAAAACACTTGAAATTTTAACACTTTTTACTTATGCTTTTTTTGTTGTTAAAGCAATTAATGTTTCAACACATAATTGATCGAAATGTTAAGCTTTAAGATGCAATCCAAAGAATAAATTTTCTGCCCCTCTGCTGAAGTTCACTGCATTTTATGTAGCTCACTTTTGTCCATTTAGATGAGAGGGTGTGTGTTTAGAGCTGAGTGGAATAGTAGGTGAGTGGAATATTCTTGATGCAGCTTAATTAGTGCTTAGTAAAGGAGAGCAAATGCCTTTCCCCAGTCTTCTACTTATTCTTCTTTTTATACAGCCCAAATACTGTTCATCTTCATTACACACTGCTGGCTCATATTCACCTTGCTTCCTACCAAGACCCACAGATCCCTCTCATCAGAGCTGCTTCCCAATGAGTACTGCTTCAAGGGGCTGTGCCTTCCCACATGTACGAAAATCCTCCATTTATCCATCTTGACTTTCTTGAGTCTCTTGCCACTTAAAACAGTAATCCTTCACATCCTTTCTATTCAGGGGAACCTCCTGAAGATTTGTCCCCTTTAATGGAGAACAAAGAAGCATGCAGGTAAAGAGTGTGAAGGAGTAGCTACAATCTGTGTAGAACATGTCCATCACAACTATTCAATGAGTGTTTGTAAAATAGAAACGTCTGTCCAAAGGGAAAGGAGAAAGAAGCAAGAATAGGATATCTGTATCCTCAGAGCTCCACCTAACCTGGCCTTAAACACTAACAGGGAGGGGGCAACCACATCTTCGCTGGGCAGCCGGTTCCTATGTAGAGACTAGGAAAAGCAGTACAAAGAAATGCTTAAAAAGTTCTAGGTATCACCTCTAGAGACTCATCATCAAAAATCCCAGCAGGCTTCTTGGCCACTCAGAATCTGTCTTCATTTGAAACAGTCTTCTTGATTCAAGAGGAGTTCTCTTCTTCAAAGGAGGTGACCAACTCCACTGAGGTCACAAGGAGAAGAGGAAAGTGAGAGCTATAAATTCACCTTTTTACTAGTTTTGTTGCCTAGAAGAAATATGCCACTTTTACATATGTGCAAAAAAGCTGTAGGTTAAGTTCCTCAGCAATTAAAATTCTTATTACTAGGATACCTGCTGATACAGTGTGAAAGTTATTTGAGAAAATGGGTCCAAGTAAATACTGTTATTATTTCACACAGCATCAAAACAATGTCCTCCCAGTCAAAACACAAAACAGTCAAAAACACTACAATAAAATAAATAAACCAGGATGTTACTTTGGGTAGAAAATTATGCAAGCATTAGTAAGACATAAACCACATTGGTGAAAATTCCAGACCTAAAGAAGAAGCTCTATGAGAACTATACTACTGGGCATCTACCAAATCATGACAACAACTCTGACATGATGATTATCACAATATATACTGAGAGTGATAGCAAGTATGGTACTGTTATTTTCCAAAGTGTCAAAAGAAGGTACAACTACCAATAACTTGCTTTTTAACTAGATAGAAATTGACAGAGACACAAGAATTCTTGAAATTATAAACAAAAAAACCCCATGCACAGCTTGTTTCACTCACTATTACAGAATACCTCACTATTCTGTAAAGAGTTTAATTTTTGTGCCTTTGCAAAGCTGTAAAAACAAATATATGTATGATTTTTAAAAAATCAGAAGTTAAATATAAATGGAAAATCTTGTCCAAAAGAAGTAAAGGGAGAAGTTAAAACTTGTACACGTCGCATAAAGATAATTTTAAAATATCATATGGCATTCTGAGAATAAAACATGCTAGATACGAATAAAAGGAGTAGTGAGATGATAAATATGAATGCATACAATGGAAAAAAAAAAGAGGAAGACAAACAGCAGATCTGGCATGTTACAAGAAAAATACAATAAAAATATTTAAAAATTAAGAGAAAGCAATTGCAAAAAAATCACTTTTGGGGGGAACGCTCATACAAAAACATGCAGAACGAACGATGATAAATATGAACATGAAAATTTAGGACCATTCTATTACGTTCCTTTACAGCTGCATAGGTGAAGACATGAAATTCATTACACATTCACTCTTCTAAAGAAGAAAATTATCTTCACTCCGTATAACTTGTATCTACATTCTTACACATCTCCAATGGCTTAAGCAAAAAAAAGTCTTGGTATTGACAGAGTCCTTGCTAAACTCAGACTTTCAAGGGTTTATTGAGGAAAACTAAGATCCAATTTTGTCTCTATCTTCAATTCTAGGAAGGACCAAATGCAGAGCATCATTTGATCTACTTTAATTTGATTTGGTATGGTGAATTTAAACATATTTGCTGGCTCCAAGGTTAAACTGTGAACAGCTAGCCTCAAAGACAACACGTCATATTATGCTGGACTACAAACAAGTGGTGTCATTCAGAAATAAAACACTATCCCCAAAGGGAAAAACAGAGCATATCTAAAACCAGAGTGGAGTACCTTGCCAGTTAAAATAAATCCAGAGGTACCACAGATAACTCCAAAATAAGAAACTCACATTCAGAGACGCTGAACTGCAAGCATGCACACACAGTTATGAGAAACCTTAAGTCCTATTCCATGGCCACAGCACTGCTATTTCCCTAATATTTGCAATACTATAGAAATGAAAATTAATAAGTGGTCAATTATTCTGCATAATGATGTTTGCCTCCCCTATTCAGTCTCATACTCTATTTGGTAATATTCGCTACTTCATATATATTTTCCAAAATATATGAGGTAATGATGACAGACTGTACAGGAATTTTCCTTTTGGTTATGACTAAGATATGAGTAACAGTAACACCAAACAAACACACATGTCAAAAGGTGCATCAAAAAAAAGTATTCATCATATGTTCTACTAGCTTCAAAGCATGACCACAAACAGCATATTCTTGTTATTTTGTGCGATTATGCCAACAGCTTCAGGAAACCTTTGCCAAAAGCAACAAGATCAATAAATCAAACCTTCAAATATGGCATAAAAAATTGTTTTATACAAAGTCTCTTTGATATAATACCACAAAGAAAAAAAGTCCAAGCGATGAATATATCTGATGCAACCCTAAGACCCCTGCCTCCCTTAACTGCCTGCGAAGGTTGTTCTTAAGTAGTACACAAAAATCTAGTGATTAGCATATAATCAATTAATCATTAACACATAATCATGAAAAATTCAAAATAAATTTCACCTTTATTTGAGACAAATAGTTAATGCTAACATAATGTTAAGAACTCATAATCACATGAATACTATAGACTAGAAATATATTAATTATATTTTTCTAGATTAAAATAACAACTGCATTGAAAGTCTAAACTAAATTAATATATTTAATATTTTTTATATATTAACTAACAATGAAATACTGAAGTTGTTTTTTAATTTGCAAATCCACTTACCTGACATTCAAAGTAATTACTTTTGCATGCTCCTTACACAAATTAATGAATACCAGGAGATTTCTCTTGTTCTTTTACTACTAATTGAGAGGAATTAGTTGGGTAGCACAGGTGATATAGAATTATTCTTTGATAAATTTAAGAAATGTCAGGGCTCGGTTAACTTTACTTTCTGCAACAAGTTGACTACTGCATACAGTAATACAATCTATCAACATTTATAGGAAACCAGAGTTCCTAATTAGGAAGAAAATTCTCTGAAATATGATTCCATCTGAAAAATGGACTTAAATTCATCACCTTAGAATAGGTATTTGTCTACTGTGTTGTTTTCCTCCCAACTCCTTTCAAAAGATAGTAAGTCTAAGTATCAGGGGGAACCCTATTGTACCAACTACGTACTGACACTATTTGAGTTTAGAATCTTCTAGTTTGAAGTACAACTGTCAGTTTATTTAGCTATAGAAAAGACAACCCTATAGAGTTCCAACCACAATTTTTCGTTACCACAGGTGCTTCCTTTTGCCAATATAAAACTGTCTTAGGCTGGAAATAGGGGTATTCTATTCCTATCTGTTAGAGGAGTGACAGTTATATTCTGTTAATTGAGTAGTTTATCTCTTCCACAACCAATCCTTCCTCAGGGGGTGTATCTTCTGTTTATGGGCCATTGAGTCACTGCATGACTGATAAAAATTACAGGATCCCATTGTGAGATGCTCTGCCCAGGGGGAGGAGCCAAGCATTCCTACCCGGATATAATCTGAGATTTGGAACACCACAGGCAGCCTTTTCCACAGGATTCCCAGAGGAGCAGATGTCTTCTCCACTGGATTCCCAGAGGAAGACCAGGCCCATCTATACCACCGCTGGACCTTCAGAGGAAAACTGCACCTTTTTACAGGATCACTGCTCCAACAGAACCACACCTGTCACTCCAGGAGGACTGCAGCCACCATTTCAAATGGACTGCTACCAACACCCTGACCAACAGGGTGTCAGGCTGTATTCTGACTATGTTAAGTAGTTTTTTGTTTGTACTATTACATTCGTATTTTTAGTTTTCCTAGTAATGAACTGTTATTCCTATTCCCATACCTTTGCCTCAGAGCCTTTTAATTGCAAAATTATAATAATTCAGAGGGAGGGTTTTTTTCCATTTTCCATTTCAAGGAAGGCTCCTGCTTTCCTGAGCAGACATCTGTCTTGTCAAACCAAGACAAAAATGTATTTTGATTATCCTATTTTTAACAGATGGGGGAAATAGTTAACAGATGGGGAAAAACTCTGAAAGAATCCATGTAGGCAACAGTTTTAAAAAACATTATCAACAGACATTTGAACTTCATGTAAACTGCTGTCTGGACAGTTTTATTTGTAGAAGGCCATGAAACCCATCCCTGACTCACCAAATGCCACTAGTACTAAATGCACTAAAATGAAAATCTGCATCTCTCCATTGATACTGTCCTGCATTTCTTAATAGCTTCTCTCTTTCAAGTTAATAATTCAAAATATCTTCTTGTTTTTTTCTAGCTTTATATTTCAAGTTTGGACTTTTTTTGCTTTGCCTACAAAACAAGTCCATGTGCCTGCTCTACTTAATAAAAGATGACTATAATGCACTGAGAGTGTCTAGGAAACTACTGTAACTCTAAAATTAAAACCCACTCCCGAAACAGACTTTTCATTTACTTGCATGTTTTACTGAGCCAATGTTTTTGCTGTTTCCCAGTACTAGGTAAGATTGCACTTTTACACAAAATACTGAATTAGACCAGATTCACAGAGACTTCTGCGTGTCTCTCCCAAGTAACCATGTCCCACACTAAGTCTTCCTACAGATATAACTTTCTCTTTTCTTGTAAAGAAAACTACAAGGTATGCTAGTAGTCCAATTCATTTTCAGGAATACACTCCCACAACAATGATAACACTCATGAGTAAATGTGGGACATGCCAACATTAAATCAACCACTGGTCACCAGTTCATCCCTAAGAAGGCAACAACTCAGCTTACTGACAGCAATATCTTAAGGATATCGCCAGAAAACACTGCTCCTAAAGAACTGTATGGAAGTTTTAAAATGAATTAGTAAAACAAAGCAAAAAGATATTCAGGTAATCTCAGACACAATGAAAACTTAATATCCTGCAGCCACACACTTTACTTATCAGAGGTTATAATACTACATAAATATTTTATTCTTTAAAAATTAACTTAGCCAGTTCACAGACTTATTCAAACTGTCAGAGATGAGTCATACTCAGTGAGACCTAGGGGTTCCCAATTATCTAAAAAATTACTGGAACACACTCTGAACAAATCTGAATCACACATGATACATAAAAAATCTTATGGTTACCTCTGGCAATCTCCTGAAAAATAAAAATTCTGATTTACAGTTAAGTCTGCACATTGCAAAAACCATGCACTGTAATTTTGTAATTCACATAGCTGTGGAATCAAAATACAACGTTAAAATTAATCTAGTGGTGATTAGCAGATAAAAAAACTAAACCAAATACACTTCATATGATATGTAGAGATTTTCTGAGTTGGTCAAGCAAATCTTACCCCAGCAGAATTTTAGCATGAACCTCTTTGTTAGTCCTTGAGATTTCTCTCAAAGAGGTAATTTCTGCATCAAACCAAAATCCTCTTTCTTCTGGTGTCTCAACATTGTAGTTAACCATCACCACATCACCCACTTTTAGCTCACTCCACTTCAAAATGGTTCTTGCTCGGGGTCGAAGATTAATTGTGTCCATTTCTATTATGCCATTTTCTGGGTACCTTGAAAAGCAAAACCAACAACACCAATGATTATGACTACTGCAACAGTAAAGATAAAGTCACAGACAACTTTTTTCAGAAGTAAAAGGTTTTAAATGTTACTTGGGCACACAAAAACCATAAAATCTGACCTAATATCCTTTTTAAAATAGAGCTTTCCTCTAAATACAGACTATGACTTTCTCTCATCTCAGATGGGAAAAATACCCTCTGTAAGTTTTTTTAAAAAAATATTCAGTAAATCTATATGCACTTCTCAATAATTTAGTGTTATTTGACTCTAACTAAAATCCCAATGCAGGAAGGAAATATTTTCAAATTTGAGATGCTATTTATTTTAACACTACAGTTTTCTTATTACTCTGAATAATGCAACTGTTACTTGACACTAGAGCCTGTATTTGCACATGTACTGGAAAAATAGCAGAATATAGGCAGGATCAAAATACTAATTGCAAAAAGAAAAAAGCTGTAACAAAAAGTTAAAAGATGCTAAAGTGAAGCTTCTTTTTCATACTATGTGTAGGCAGCTATCTCCCACCACTTAGCTAGTACTACATGAGTTCACAGAACAAATTTAACAGGGAAAATGAAATTAGTCTATTGCAAATAAACAGCTGCTATTAAAATTATTCATTATCCCTTCTTAACAAACAATGCTGGGATGATGTATCTAGAATTATATTTTCATCATGCAATTACTGGCACTTTAACAAGAGCACTCACAGTTAAATTTAATATACCTTTATAAAAAAGCATTGTTAAATCCTAATGGCAAAATCCTACTCTTACTAATAAAAGTATTCCTCTACCACTTCACAACATGACTCCCCCTATAGTAAACAAGAATATTTCAAGGTCTTGGGAAAATTGCACACTGCAACTTATTACAGGAAGTAGTAAGTAGTACTAAAACAACTGTCATTAAGAGTATGAGACCAACAGACTACAGCGTGAAATCAAGACGTCTACCCCTGAACAGTTGACTGAAAGAACACCAATGAAACTGGACACATTGTAAACAAGTTCATCTTGCTTTGCTTTATGCCTTCTATTAAATCTAACACACCAATTTGCTACTACTGATGTGGGGGGCTGGGGGATCAGGGAAGATTTACTGATAATTTTGTTTAAAGAAGCATGAACCACAACAGTTTAATAGTGCATGTACCTTCAGATAAACTAATGGCTAAGCAAAAGAACATATCTCTAACTACTTAAAAAGTTAAATACAAGTTTCATACAATGTAACTTTCTACATTTCCTAAGGTTTTTTTTGCCTATGTTGTTTCCAAATTCAGTGCATGCTGAAAAGCTAACATTTGTTGTTTTGCCTTTATGCCGTGCAACTTTTGCCTAAAGAATTACCATATTGTTCTACTGTATTAGTAATTAATATTTTAACTGTTATATTCACAAAAACCATGATTGAGTCACCCACAGGTAATAAGACAAAGAAAAAAAACAACTACAGTGATCATGCCTACTTTATTGAATACCTAAATAACATCACATTATTGTACAACAGGCTACTGAAATCTTAAGACAGCTATGTTTAACCTTCTAATCAGTTTCAAAAGTTTTACAACAAACCTTTCCTAAAGGTTGTAGAAGACAGCATGTAGAACGTAGCAAATAAAGACTCAGTTTACTTGAACCCAAACTAAAATAGTGCCTAAACATCAGGAAACTAGAGAAGATAGATCAAAACCAGACACCACTTATGTATACAGTGAAATAATCAAGTAAGAAATACATATGGAACCATAGAAGTAACAAATAAACATTTTAGAAGTTCCCATGTCACTATTAAAAAAAAAAATTAAAATATTTGACTTACAGGAGTTGACATTCATGGAAACTTAACCTTGATCTGAAAAATCTATTCTCTTCTGAAAGTAAAATGTCTTCAGCTTCTGTTTTTCCTGGGCGAGCTTTGAACAAAGGTTTTTCCCTGAATTCAGATTCATATTATCTCTCTCACCTCTATACAACTCAGAATAGATCCTTCCTATTGTACTGATGAGGAATTTCAAAGACTGTCATCATTAACAATGTCTCCACCTTTGTTCTTGGAAGTAGTTTATAAAAAAACCCAAGCAAAAATATTGCCTATCAGTTACCAAAACACACCCCCAAAATCCCCTTTTATAAACAGAATCTGTTTTCCAAATGAAGAAAAGAAAGGTTGATTCTCCACTGAGTGTATTTTCCCTCTAATCAATTGGTCAAAAATGCAAGCTAACAAACTTTAGAAAAAAACAAATGAGATTTTTTTGCCACATTTACCTTTCTTTTGCAAAGGGTTACAGATACTGAATGTTTTTACTGCTGTGCACATGTTTTCATGGTTGCTGATGAATGCTAGCAGCTATTTAACCCTTCATATTAGTCCATAACTGATACCTCAGGCAAAACAGCAGAAGCAGTACTTGCCACAAGTTTTTGAGTTAGGCTAAAAATTGCAGAGTTAAACCCTGTATTTTAAGCTCAGTACCACTATTCATTATTATACTAATAAATAAAGAGTACTTTCACAGTAAACTTGTGTCCTCAAATGTGTCTAATGCCACAACTTATTTAAATATGAAAAAAAAAATTACATTAGAAAATTCTGCTACCTCACATTCATTTTTCTAAAGTTTAACATGCCATTTGGAAAAAATCACACATTAATTTAAAATCTAATCTCTTAAATATGCACAAATAATATTTAAGCATAGGTCACAAGATACAAATGTAGATAAACCAAAATATAAAGAGAATAAATATGGTATTTTAACCTCAATAATTATGTGAAAATTAATTCTTGCCCATTCCGGGAAGCTTTAATAAAGGACTACTGTGAGACATGAACACATGCTGAAAGTGTTTTCTCATTTATTGAGTTACTTTTAAAATCCTAAGATCACACTCAAGAGAAAACAAACATTTTCACAGCAATGTTTTAATTAGACTAGCATAAATTTGTACAGTTTAAATGAAGATTATATGGCACAATTAAACCTTTAAATTTAAAACAGCTGTGGACAGTTTCTTGGTTTTCCATTTTTTAGGACATTTGACAACTAATACTGAAAAAAGGAGCTATAACAACAAATAGAATCGTAAGGATTTAATGAATATTGCCCATAGGATGTCTCTATTTGCCTCTAATTTAATTATTCTCTGTAGTATTTCTAACACTAGCATACCGAGGATTTATTGAGATTTCCTATCTTTGTAGATGGTATCCATAGCAAAGAATTATTCATGAAGTAAAAATTCCAGTATTTCTTAGCTATGACCAGATGGTTGGCTGTGGTTCCTAAAATGATCAAATGCTAGGACACATAGTAGTTACATGTCAGAATAAACCCAAGCCTGCTGAATTTACTGAGACCTTGCAACATACTCTCTAACACTTTTCCCAGCTGTTACTGGAACAACTAGAACTGGAAAAATAAAATTCTGGGAACAAAAGTAAAGACTTTCCCAACCTCTCTCCATACTAGTAAGATGAAGAATGTTAGTGCAGATGCACACTTTTAAAAATTACTTTCCAATACTAATAAAATGAATATAATTTATTTTCTCAATCATAAAATTCAGAAATTAGTCATTCCAACCCCAAAATGAAGAAACAGAAGGACAAAACCAAAAAAGAAACAGAAAAGAATTAACTCTTGGAAGCGGTCGGCCTGACTAAGAAGGTAGAACTGGATAAAAACTAGATTGCTACCACCCCACTCCCTTATAATCTGAGAGAATAATCAGCCCTGTTTTGCCGTACTGTTTGAGAAAGCCAACACAGTGTTTCAGAAAGCACTACACTGTAAGCCACAATTATAAATGGGGGGGGGAAATCACTGGGGTAGTCAAGCTGTGCACTTCCAAAAAAGCAGTAGGTCTGATAATTTGTTATTACAAGAAAAACAAGTAATATATTTCAAAAGACAGACTGGAAGGGATACGGAATATCAATAAAGATAAAAATCAGTCACATGGAACGCAAACAAGATTTTGAGAACTTTACCTAACAACTAATAATTACAGAATTAAGCAGCTTAAACACTGAGAATTTGTGTTAATAGCCTGAAGAGAACCATCTTAGTTTCCTAATTACTTTAATTCTGAGTTTCCAGAAAGAGTAACTTCTAGTCTTACAACAATGTGGACAACATTGATACTCTGAAGGGAGACAACCTGGAAATAAGAGTATCAAAACAGAAGTTCAGAAGTGTAAGAAATACACAGAATGTTCAATTTTTAATACAGTAATTTTGTATTACAAGTTAAAGTAATGTGAATATAGTGAAAAACAGGTTTACTTCCCTGGATAGCAGATAAGTCATGCATTTTTTGAAAAAACTTTCCTCAGGAATGCAAGGAGAACACTTACAGCTAATTCAAGATATATAAATAAGCTCTAATCCTTTCTAAAGAGACATAAGAAACACCTAGATTGTCTACTCAAACTTTTTCCTATTCAGTTTGCACAAGATACCTACAACGTTAGAAATCAAAGCCTTACAGTTAATGCCTGTTGTCAAAACCCTGACTACAATACATAATAATATATAATAATCTATATGAGGTAAAAATTTTGAATGAGTAAACTAACTGATCACTGATACTAGGAACTGAAAAACAAAATTACATTGCTAGGAGAGGTGCTCCAAGTAGTCACTCAGACTAATTATAAAAAAGGTTTCTGACTGACATAAGGTCAGAAAAAACATGTGGTACCTTTAAGAAGAGATTGTCTTAACATTCTACTGAGCAGACAATATAGCTTTCATTCTTCTTCCTCTTCTGATATTCTAAACTCTCCAACATAAACAAAAGGACGTAAGTACTATAAAAAAACTACAGTCTTTAGCTCCCACAACTTTGTCATGTTTCTAGCAATTAACTTCATTCCCTTCAAAAGGAATCCCTCTCCTCACTTCAGTGTCTTAAACCAGATTCAGGAATCTGATAGCATGCATCCTCCTGATTTGTACTCTTTCCTGTATTTGATGTATATAAAGAAAAAAGTCAGACAACTCAGCTAAACTTTAACAAGGGCTGATTGAGAAATACATAGCATGCAAAGGAATGTATTTTGACATTTCTTCACAGAAGACAAAACAGAACAGTTTGTATCATATACACTATCACTAATGCTGCGCAAAGCAACTACCTCTCAAAGAAGCAGGGAATCTTTTCTATATGAGGCCCCACTGGATATAGGATTAATTTATTTGACTGATAAAAAAACGCAGTACCATTCACCTAGTAAATACTAGATTTAGATATATTAGGAAACAAGAGCACTTCATTGTACAGTCACATAACCACAAAATTCAATGCAACTTAACTATCAGATGTACACAGCTGGAAAGCAAAAGTATAAGAAAGAAGTAAGGCTACCTCATCTGAGAACAGCTCATAATGTCTTTGGCCTCCAAAAATTAATTTATCAGTAGTGTGATCTACGTGAATTCTCACATTAAATCCCAGCCTACTACCTGTATGTGAAAATTTCATATTAAAAACATTCAGAAAATGGACCCATTAAGCAAGCCTAATCTTCAAACTATTCCTTGAGAAAGTAATAGCAAGTTTAATACTATTATCCTCTTGACAATCTCTTCAGCTGTGGATTATACTTTCAAGTAGAAAGTGGGTTTTTTTTGACCAGGCAAAAAACAACTTTTAAAAAAAACAACTTTTTTTTACAACTTTTCTCCTCATTGCCTCAGTATAGTCTGTGCTCTTCAGCTATAAGACTGTCTTGCATATTGCTTTAACAGCCACACAGGATGACGACACTTTTTTGACCTCTGTGGCAACACAGTGAAATCCTAATTTTCTTAATATGTGTGTGTGTACATTTTTAAAATCTAAGGACATTACTCCATAGCTCACATTAAGTATGAAGTAAAGAGAAGCAATTAGTTCCCTAGGAGAAATAACTAGAGCATACTTTATGTGGCACATGACGCAAATATTACCTCATGGTTTAAAATAAAATTCTCTGATTGTTATAAAACCTGAGGGGAATATCATCAGCCAGAACAATGGCCTTGTAAAAAGTTACCTACACTCGAGTCATACTTAATCTGTACTTGCATATAAGTTGTCATACTGAAATTTCTCATGCTGCAGAAACATTCAGCCTCCCTGTGGCTTCTGCTGAGAGCCTTCTTAAATAAAAAAGACTTTATTAAAAATTACTGAAAAAAGAAAAGAAAGGAAAAGACATTACTTGATCATAATCCAAATATTTAGGGTAAACCCTAAGTCTTCCTGCTGTTTTGGGGAGCCAATGATCATGAAGCCAATACTTGCAGAATGAGAACTGTCTCCGTGAAACTAGGTACACTATAATCAGGGCTACACGAGTAACAAATATGAAGTACAATAAGGTAAGAGGAAAGGGCAAATACTGATAAAAAACAGCATTGTAGGCATGTCCTTGTGGTGCCACTCTGCTACTGAAATGTCCTGTTTCTGATTTGGAAGTGATTCTTAAGCAAGCTGTGGTGATCACCTACAGTTATCTTAGCTAACTTCAGGACCTCAGCATGTCTTGGTTTCCTCACAAGTCCTTTTAAATCAGGATTCGGCTTTTTTATGTTCAAGACAGGTTAACTTCTTCTGTATTTGAAGTCAGTTGCTGGGAGCAGAAGAAAGAAATGTATGATAGTTTTGTATGAAACCTGATAGCACATCCTTGACTTCAAATGGTTTAATGGCTCCTTGTGATACCCACAAATGCAAACGTGAAATGGAAATACAGGGAATGAAGTCTAAGGAGAAGAAGATACACTGACAAAAACAGGAACACACCTTCAAACTGCTGACACCAGGGAAAAACCTGCTTTCAGAAATTGAAAGCAGAAGACGGACTGTCTTGCAGAAGTTACATAGCCACAAAGGGATGCCAAGAAATTTGATACTGCCTGAAAGTCAGCATTGGTAAAACCGGTATTTTGGTCTCGTGCTCTCTGGTGAAATTAGGGCTCTCAAACAAGTATAAATCTTTGAACTGGAGTCACAATTCTTGATAAGTGCAATCTGAAACTGAGTTCTTTTTCTCCCAATGGCCCTAGGTTTTCTCTCTGCAGAAATATGTGGGCCTTGTAACTATTGCAGCAATTTAGTTAAATACTAGCCATATAGTTGGGGTGTGGCATGGTGGTAGAAGAGGTGGGAGAAAACCGCTACAGAAACAACTCACCAGGGCTGTAATCTACAAAATCACAGAGGAATATATAGTCTAATCTCTGCAGCAGTCACAGCTGATAGGAGAGCTCTGTTTAGTCAAAAGGTAGTTACCCCTTTGAGATTACTATAATTAATTTGTGCCCAGAAAGGGTAAATCCCCTTAACTATATTCTTTGTGAAAAGAGTTCTCATACTTTTTCCTTTCACATTCACCGTTACTACACTATTTAAACAAGAAATGGAAAGAGGAACAAATGAACACTGAACTCCTCTGAGGAGGAACACTTTTATGAAATCTAAAACTGCATATTGAAGCATTTAGGTTTTGTACAGTACTTGTGATATGTAAATCTAGCAGCATTGCTGCTAAAGACAGCTTTTTTACTTAAGAAAAGGACAAGTCCTGCTTCACTCCTCAAGAAAAACTGTGATAGGAAACTATACTGATCTAGGGAGTAGAGTAGACCAATTCAATGCGTTACAGGTGACCTATCCCTCAACTGTAACCTTTGTGGTGATTCTTTTTTTCCAACTGGAAGGATGTAACAGACAGAAAAGCATCAGTTATGATTCGAGAAGTTGTTCACTTGTGCCCACCTCTGACACAAAGTTCTTCCAACGCATTAATGGTTTTACTGGCACCAGGCTTATCTCTTTCATTTGTAAGTAATTTTTACTCTATTTCAGATAATGGAGAGCGTTTTTCTGTCATGTAAGAACACCTGTTGTAGGAAAGATGGAGCTGAAACTATGTCACCCATGAGAGCCACCATCTATCAGAGATAAAAAGGAGAAAAGGTTCTCCAAAACACTGCAAGGACAGACTAGAAAATGCCAAGTATGTCTGGCAGCAAAATACTTAATCCAAACCTGAAAAACAAAACACCCACACACAAGCAACTGTGGAGGGCATAGTACTCACAGTAAGATATGAAGCTTCAAGAACAGGACTGAAGAGAAAAATTAATATATTTCTGTAGCAGAGAACAACTGTGTGTCAAAGCACACCACGATCTTCCTACTTATCCACATCAAGCAAAGAAGTGGCAGAATACAAGTGCTGTCTACAGACATCAGAGGTAAACACTAATGTATGAAAACAAAGTGGTAAAAGCACAAAAGTAGTTACAATAGGAATATGCATGTTGGGTAACACTAAAAGAAAAAAAGTGAGACCCCAAAAGAATTGTATCAGGAACATCCATTAAGAATTTTCACTCATAAATGTACAAGTGGCACTTTCCACTTGTATAATTTTTCTTTCCAAAAGCTCTAACTTCCAATATCTTAAGACTGATCAGTTTAACTGTAACCATCTTGCCACATTATGCTTCTGTGCCGTACTTAATTTTGTTGGCCAAGTGTATAGAGCTGCTATACATAACCACCTTGTAGGAGTAAAAAGACTATCTTCACTTGCTGAAAGGGAAGTACAAATAGAGGTCAATCTTTTAGTTTAATAAGACTGTACCAAAGAAAAATTAGAACTGTTGTGAAACTTTTTCCACTCCTGTACTTCCAACTCATAAAAAATAACAGCATCTAAAAAAAACCCCACCATAATTTCACAGCAACAGCTACAAACATTTTCTCAGAAATGTTTGCCCATTGCTAACTTACATATATTCAGTCATGTAAAATCAGATAATATTAAAGACAGGTCTTTGAAATCACACCATCAAAGACATTAATTGCAAGGAAAAATATTTTTGTTTTGATCATAATAGCTGACTGTGTCATTTTAAAATTTTTAATTCTCTAACATTTTACTTAAAATGCTTAGAGTCACAGATATGGAATCCAAACAGCATAGAGTCAAAAAAGTGTACTAAGTTGTATCTATTGCTAGTACAACAAACAAGAAGTGCTCTCTGTAACTCGAATTCGAGTTATGCACATTATTAAAATATGTAGAGAAGAAATAGCTACTGTAAAAAAGTATTGTGGAAATCTACTTTTACTTAATATTTAATATACTTTACATCCTTCTACCTCAATCCTACATTTCACAGACTACAGCATTTTTATGAATCTCTGCATCAAAAATTTAAAATACTCAACTCATTAAAAATTTTATTTGTTTGGAAACTTAACTTACTGCTTTAACACATTATTACCAAAAAAATTTCAGAAAAATTTCCCAAGCACATGAAGCAGTGCAAAGCCTGCTTATAAATACAAAATCCTTTCAAACTCAAGGTTTCCCACCCACACATTGCAGGCTCTAGAATTTGTTATTACTAGAGAAGGAACAAAAAAATCCCAAACTAACTTGAAAAAACTCTACCCTTAATGCCTCTTCTCCAGTTCAGGATCAGTTTCAAGCCCTCAGTCACAAAGTTCTCAAAAACAAATCTCTACCATAAATGCAGGTCTGAAATTTTACGCACAATTACTCTATGTGGAATAAAATAAATCCAAATTAAGTAATAAAAATTTGCTTGAATGGGAGATCTCTTTCAGCTCTATTTAGAGGAATTCCATATACACTTTTAAATATAATAACTTTTTAAAAAATAAAAAAATCCCTTACTTGAAAAGAAAAACTTTAAAATTTTGGTTATATGTTTTCTTTTTCTTACGTCGAAAGGATGTATATTCTTACATAGAAAGGATATTCTTATAAGGAAAAGATATTAATACTTCACAAATATTTATGCATGAAAAACATCATTACTGCCAATGGATTTGCTATATCCAACCGAAGTGTTATTTTTTAGTATTTTTTTTCTTGGTTGTAATATTGAACTTGCTTTCTTTGATTCCAAGCTTCTTCAAGAAATTCTCGGCTTAAACAGACAAAATAACAATATGTGATGTCCTCAAAATAGTATCAGGAGCACTTACTCATCGTACTTGATATGATAAATAGCTTCTTCATCAGTGTCCATACAGTCTGAATAAGATGTGGAAGGTCTACTGTCCAAATTATTTGCATTTTCTCTAGAATGATCTTGATTTAAGTTTCCATTAGTCCTTTTGTAAGTGTTACCACTCTTCCCTTGAGCTTTACCATTCTTATGTCCCTTTGTTGCTCGGGTAACATTTTCTATATGAGCTTCAAACCAGGCTCCAATGCTGATATCACGGGCATCCACCAATTCATTTATCTAAAAGGAAAATTCAATAATGAGTTTATGCTTATTTTATAAAATACCAATTAAGAAAAAAAAAAAAAATCAGACAACTGACTGTGCTACTGCTTAACTTTGTTATCAGTAAAACAATCAACTATAATAACTAGTTGCACATTCAAGTAATATGCAGTCATAAATACTTTTATTTGCACTTAGAGTATTTTATTATTCTTCATTAAAATCTAGTATAAATATAATTTATATGTAATTTTAAAAAGCAATGCTAACTTTTTTCCCCTTCAAATCCAAAAATTTGCTTGATCTCTTCCATTGACCTTTCCTCTGGTTTCATCCACTGTTCTTTATGGCTATGATAAGCACACACAGTATTCAAATACCAGCTCAAAACCGAAGGGTTTACAGACCTTTCTGATCCTCCAACCTGGAATTATTGTTTAACTTTCTACTTTTCTGTCCTGCAAGATTTTTTTAATCATTAAAGACTCAAGGATAGATAGGAAAAAATCTAACTAGGTTGCCACCAGAGTCAGTCAGAATGTTATGACTGCAAGAAATGGAACTCATCTTCAGAATTTCTCCTTTCTGTACTCACAGTATTACTACTGATATTAAGCAAACCATTTTATTATTGTAAATCTTGTTGTATTTTCTCAAGTCTTCAGATAATAAATAGATGTTCCTTTAATAATACTGAGAACACTGATAGAAAATATTTAAAAATCACTTCAACAGTACACCAACTATAAAAAAATTATTACAACAGAATTACTGTAGATTGAAAATCTTTAATTATCAATATAAGATACATGCAGATATGCATATAAATAAATAGACACATGGTTTAAGCTACAGTCTTTCTCAGGTACCAACATTGTGCCAGACAGATACTTACCCTCACACACTCCAAAGGCTAATTTCTAAGATATGTATAATCTTATTGTATTTCACAGGAGCAAATCTCAGTAAGTTTTAGTATTTAGAGTGAAGCAATACTTCAGTATCTGAAAGCACAACTGACAGCAGTTTGAGCTAACAAGTTTATCCTATTAAAGGAATACTTCCTGGTTTACTCTTGTCATTCCTCTTCTTCAGATAATTTCCCAAACCTAATGTTTTGTTCTTCCGCATACGTAACACCAATGTGTACTTTTATTTTTACTTTCTTAGAATCTACAGTATTCAAAGTACAGCTTATTACCAGGATGACAATTTCAGCCACATGATAAACAAATCAGAGAAGGACACCCTTATTTTAAATCCATCAATCTATTTTAAATATAAACAGTGAATTCTGACACTTCTAAAAAGAACCTTCATGAAGGCATGCCTATGTAATCTTACATATTTGAACTAGCTGCAGCTCAGAGTGGTGCTTTACTTCCTCTTCTCCAAAATACAGCTGAATGAGATACAGACTATTAAGGATTCCCCATCTGCTGCTACTTCATGCAACCAGTTATGTAAGTGCCAAAGAAGCCATGTTAGCCAAGTTAAAATCTGTCATATCCAGATCCAGAACAACAAAAAATGGAAAAATAATAAAACAATACATCAATGTAAACTCCTTAATCATTCCTTTATAATACATGCATATGTAATTAAATGTGAATAATTACACAACATACTTCCCATGCTTGTTAAGAGTAAGAGCAAATAATTATTACCACAGACTTCTGAGGAGCATAATACAATTATTTTGTGTGAGTGGAGTTTGGTTTAAGAACTGTTTTATTAGTAGCTATTTGTGAACAGTATTAAACAAACACTGATTTTAATTACAGATTCCATTTGTGTGGCTCCTATTCCAAGGTAGTGTTCTTGGCTAAAATGTTTTTACTGCAGTCAGTATTTTTTGAAAGAAAAAATGACCACGTGAGAATCAGAAAATTAAACACACACATGCTTCTAAAAGAGCTTTGTTTTTTCTAATATCATTCCTGCATGCCCAAGTAACTGTTACTGTAACTGCTCTCTTGCAACTCATCCTGTTGTTCCTCTTTTTGGCCATTGCTTAGCCAAAGTAGTGTTGTTCACTCATGTCAAGTCCATCTTGGGATGGTCTCCCAGTTCTTAGACCAGATACCACTAACAATTCTTAGTAACAAGGAACAAGATTTGCTCATAAATCCATCCACTACTAGTCTTTCAGAGCCCACAAAACTGTATCAGATGTCAGATAAACTGGGCTATAAAACAAGATAAAATATTCTGATTTATATAATATACAATGACTACACAGAGAAACACTGTTTAAATCACTATTTTAACCATCTAACAATAATTTATTATTAACTTTTATTTCCAATACCAACTCTACCATTATTTTTTTATAGTTTTTTGAATTGCAGGTTCCATACCAGCTAACTTTCCTTCTGGTAGCTGAAATCAGAAAGAGAGAGCAGGGCACAGAGGTTTGGTCTATCCACAGCATGGAGTAAGTAACAGGTATTTTGTTGAGTCTAGCTCTGGATGAAGATCCAACAAGACACAGGACTTTGCTCAGACAGAGTAAGTTATAACAAAACATTTCTTCGAGGAAGTGAACTACTCCTTATTGTTTGACAATGAAATGCAAAAATCACTAAACATATGCACCTATTTAGCCACCTAACATACCTTAGTTTATTAGTCTCTAGGCCTTTTTTACTGGCTTGTATTAAATAAGTTTGCAACCTTTGAACTACAATACCAGGTAAAGATAAATTCTTCAAAGTTCTCAAATACTGTAATTAGAAATCCTTTGTAACCATTCATACCATTATCTATAAATAGCAAACAGTGAAATGACTATACCCTTAATTTTCTCTAGATATATTAGAAACACATTGTTGACTGAAAAATTAATCACTTCACAAGTAATGAAGGAGAAAGTGTTAGCTCTCTGGAATGAGACATCACAAAAAGTTCAGCTGACTTGACAAAATAGGTTTCCTTGCTGAGCATGCTCACGGATATCACCATTCTTTGTTATATTTTCTGATTTAATCCTGAATAAAGCAGCTAAGAGATTACTTGATATTTAACATATTGAAATGTAATATTCTTGAAAAATAAACATTTTAGTACTCTTTTCCTCAGATCAGTCTATTTGCTGTGTTTTCTCCCATCTCCCCATCATTTCTCATTACCTGTTACACTCCTTGATTAATTGTAAAGCGTAAGAACTGAAGCTCTTCCCTTTGTAATAAATGGATATAAAAGAAAAAGGAAGCACACAAGCTTGAGTCTCCATATTTAAGCTACTGATTTTGTGACTCCCTGATTCCTCAGAGAATGAACAGAAGTCTAATTGAAATTACCTTGTATACGTTTGGCAGCCTCTGCATGAAGGCTAAAGAAATTTGGCAGAGAATTAACTCCCTGGTGTTCCAGCTGGACTTCAGAGATCAGAGGGCTGGGTGCCACTGGGCTTGATTCCTGATTAATTCAGCACTAAGTCTGGTTGTGTTCAGTAGCATCCACAATCCAGATTCACCAATAGTGCAGTTCATTGAAGCAACAGGAGGCAGGTTCAGGACTGCCAGTGAGCAATGCACTAACGCAGTGTTAATATATGTCATGACAGAAGGTAATAGTAAGAGATCTGTTAGCATATTCATATATGTTAATAAATACTCATATGTACTAATAAATATTTCTATATACATATAAATACATATTCAGCTATAATAATAAATATTGCCAAACATTAATAAATATTCGTATGTGTGTGACTAAATATTCCTGGGTCTGCTCCAATGCAACTGGGAGGTACAAAGCCCACTTAAATGTGCCCCTTCAGAGAAGGAGGAGACACTGTCTGTCAGCCTACACCAAGCAAGCAGTGGTGTTCTCCCCCTGTCTTTTGTCCCTTTTATATTATAATTTTTGTTCTTACCCAAAAGGAACAATTTCATGTTACAGGTGGGATTGTGGTGACTGTGGTCTTACAGACATGTTCTATTTTCATCTGCATTCCGAGGTGTGTGAAAATTACTATGCAAATTTGACTTAATGAAGATCTTAATAACTTTTGTTCAGAAAACTGTAAATAGCTGATACAAAAGGTAAAATAAACTCTTTAGTCCATCTGCTGAGGTGGCAGTAAAGGCTCTCTGACCTCTCTGCCTGATAGTCTTTGAGCACATCCTTATCTCCATAAAGAAAGCAGACTTTTAGCAAGGCTTGTCATACATGGTGAAGGATAAGTGAGGCCAGCAGCTGGTGCAGATGTTCCTATGTACCTCACTGAAACAATACAGGGCCATGTGCCCTCTGCTTTACTCCAGACATTGCTCCATCCTTAGACCTTCCTTGAGCCAGGTGCAACATCAGCCAGAGAGTGGCCCAGCTCACAGTTTTCTCAGCCAGATTTCTTAACTCTTCAAAGACTTAAGGCAACACCGCAGCAAGTTGCAACCTCAACCTCCTTTTCCTTCTTTGTAATTGTGGACATTTTCCAGCAAAATAAATACTGTTATGGCTATGTCTTATCTAGGAGAAACACCTAAAGAGGAGGTGAAATGCTATCATTCCCTACAGATAGATATACATAGATATATTCATATACACACATTCTATTAAATATTCAATAAGCTAGCAATCTGGAAACTGCCCCTTTTCTTTTTAAAATAAACTTTTGGTACTCTGATGTAATCCTTCATGACAATACTGAAAAATTCAACAAGGTACAAAACTAAATGAATACTAGGTATGCAATTCCTAAAAAACTTACATTAAAAAAGGTATCACTACATAACATATAGCTATAAAGAAATTGTGTATTTCTACAATTTGTCTAGTTCTAATGCAGCACTGAAACATTAGTACTAAAAAAATTATTTGGAAAGCTTGAAGAAAAAAGAAGGGTTAGTTACACTTAAACACATTTTCTTTATTAACTTCTTCTGTCCACAAGAAAGTATTTTTTTCACAGCTACTCTTTCTTAAGAATCTGTTTTGAAGAACACAGTGTGTCAGAGTTTGAAAACTCTCCTGAAAAGTGAGATTGGTCCAAGGGACATGCTCATGACTCTCCAAGAGTCAGTTTAAATTATGTGAATTTCATTTAAGCCAAATTGGGGAATTAAATCATAAAAGAAAGCAATGAGGATACACTCTTTAAACAATAAAACAATACTTTTCTAAAAATAAAATTAAATCCCCAGGAGTGAAGTTTGTACATACCTTGTACAATCCAATGCCAGGATCAATGAGAAACGAGCGAGATGATGTAGATGGCTGACTAGGTGATCCACTATTTGTTTTTTTAACTTTGTTCTTGCAGTTGGAAACAGCACAGGGATTGACTTCTCCATCCTGATTTGTCACAGATCCAGCGGTAGGAGCTTCAGAGTCAGAACGTATCAAAAGCTGAACTATGTCATTTAGTCCAACATTGTAGTCAAATAAAGTGTGTCCATCTTCAAGCTGTCAAAAGAAATGTGTACTTGTAAAACTCTAAGGTACCTAAGTAGCTTTTAAATCTTCTTTTTATAGATAATAATTGTGCAGACCAGAAGAGGGAAGCCATATCTTACTGATAAATAAAAACCCAAGTTTTGAGTATATGAAAACACAAACTTCTCAAGCTAACTGCAACCATAATTTCATTAATTAAAAATCACTGGAAGGCTTAAAACTAGGAACAGACATCTCTACAGACTGATGTCACTTACCTACAATTAAACAAAGAAACACTAAAAAATGACAAGTTATGCACTAGGAAATACAAGAAGCAGTACTGCTGCTTTGCTCAGTTAAATACCCTTAATGACCTAGAGCGTCTTTGAAGCAGAGATTTGATTAACCTGAAAGTATAATGCATTGCTTTGAAATAGCAAAATTAGTATTAGCTACACTTTACTTCACACTGCAGTGGGAGAAAAACATGCATGACTAAAAAAATGCATGATTAAACAACTGATGTCTTTCCAAACTATTCTAGCAACAAAAAAAGTTATCTACCCCTTTTCTCAAGAACAGGTGTTATTTTCAATACCCATTGATGTTTCATAAATTTTTTCAAAAAGAACAGCTTTCATCAGCTTGTGGGCAGTATCCGTACAACAAGAAAAAGGGGGGAAGAAGGAACAGAAAAGAAAAAGGAGCACCTCTCCAGTTTCTCACTAGTCGTTTCCTCTAACATTCAAACGATCTCAGGAGAAAACTGGAATCCATATTTCTTTCTACATCCCCTCTGCTTTTTAAAAACAACTATAAATGGCAGGGGACTGTGAAGAACAGAAGCTGACAGTCAGTCAATGAACCAGTTCTTCCGTGAACTTGAAATCTTGCAAAAAAATTAACTCTCCTTACTGCTGATAACTACTGTACCCACAGCTGGGACCTGTTAACAGGAGTATTCACAATTTGAGTTGAAGTCTGATCAACAGCTACAGGAAATAATCTTACTTAGCTACCCATTGTCAAACCAGTTCAACACACAGAACACAAAACCATACTGAAGATTTTAATGCTGTAACTATTAAAGAAATTCAAGTCTTAAAGCAGAAATCTCCAGTAGCTGTGATTGTCCAGGTGACTACTAACACCACCTCATATGCCTGGGCCTTCTTCATACTGAGAAGTAAGGTCCTTAAGTAACCTTTTCCATTCCACCAAGTCATAACTTCCTATACTTTTGACAACTCTTTCACAAAGGCCATAGAAGTGTTCTTGCAGTCCTACTTCAATCAGGAATTGTGGACTTTTCACACCACAAGCATTTTCACTGCTAATAAGTTTAAAATATTATTCTTATATACAAAGTACAAATAAACCCAAAACAAAGATAAATAACGATATTGCAAAAACGCGCTACAAAGATAAGTAACGATATTGCAAAAACGTGCTGGAGGGGATACCCACATTGCTACTGTTTCTGATCACTACTCCAGGCCACATTTAAGATTAAGCCCCTCCCATGTGATATTTCTTGGTTGCAAAATGGTTAAAAAGTTCAGCAGTACTTCTGCAAAAGAGATCAATTCTGAAATAATTAATAAATTGAATGTTATTGGAGACACAACTTCTCCATTTTTCTGTTCCAACTGGACTGTATAGGCTGTGGCAGAGATTACAGTGCAGTTCCTAGAATCCTGCGGTATAAAGAAATCTTCTGAAAGCTAATGCATTGGAGAAAAAAATTATAACTTTGCTCCTGGTAGACCAAAAGTATGTAAGCAATATGCAGATGAGAGCTTTGCTCTCCTGCCTTCATTCCTGCTCTCTCAGGAGAGGTCCTATGCAGGCTGACAGAAAAATATTTTGAGGTACTGCAGTTTAAAATTTACAGTTAATTCAGTAAAGATGTAAATCTGAAAACCCTGAATTATCTACAACAGCTAGGTAAATGTCTTGTGTCTAGTCTTTGCAATCTATTCTTCAGTTATGATTGCAGATTAAGTTATATAATTAATCCACAAGAAAGTCCTCCCTATTAGCATGTAATAAAGGTAAAAAAAAACCCAATTAAAAAAAAAAAAAAGACAAGAAAAAAAGGAATCTGTCCAGGAATGGTTATATTTAACATACACAGAAACAAAGACATAACAAGGCTAGGCCTTGAGTAACAAGCTGCCTTCCCTAACATGCACACACACACCACCATGCCTAGACTACCTATTCCTGCACAACAGTAAGACAAGTCTCCTCTTCATAGGCATTCAAAACCCACCTGGACACATTCCTACTGACCTGTTTGAAGTTACCCTGCCTTGATGGGTGTGGGTTGGACTAGATGACCTCCAGAGGTCCCTTCCAACACTAAATACTTTGTAATTTGGTCAAGTTAGCTTTGAACATGAACTAAATGGTCAGCCAAATAAACTGATGACTGCAAAGTCCAATTTACAGAATAAATGTATAAAAAATTAGACTATTAAATGGTTGAGAAAGTGGTTGGATGGTGGCATCCAGAGGGTACTGGTCAATGGCTCAAAGTCCAAATCTTATTTAATTAATCTTCATTAATGATGCAGACAATGGAATTGAATGCACTCTCAGCAAGTTTGCAGATGACACCAAGCTGAGTGGTGCTGTTAACATACCTGAAGGATGGGATGTCCAGAGGGACCTGGACAGGCTGGAGAAGTGGGTCCATGGGAATCTCATGAGGTTTAATAAGATCAAGAGTAAGGTGCTGCACCTGGGTCAGAGCAATCCCCTGATACCAACACAGGCTGAGGGATGAACAGATCAGAGCAGCCCTGCTGAGAAGGACTTGGGGTGCTGGTGGCTGAGAGGCTGGACCTGACCCAGCCATGGGCACTCCCAGCCCAGAGAGCCAAACGTGTCCTGGGCTGCATCCAGAGCAGTGTGGGCAGCAGGGCCAGGGAGGGGATTCTGCCCCTCTGCTCTGCTCTGCTGAGATCCCACCTGCAGTGCTGCATCAGCTCTGGGGTCCCAGCACAGGAAGGACATGGAACTGGAGTGAGTCCAGAGGAGGCCAAAAGCATGATTGGAGGGATGGAGATGGAGCATCTCTCCTACAAGAAAATTGAGATTTTTCGGCCTGGAGAAGAGAAGGCTTAAGGGTCACCTAATTGCAAACTTCCAATTCCCAAAGGGAGCTTACAAGATGGAGAGGAATCTTTAATAAGGGCAAGTAGTAACAGAAAAAGAGGCAATGGCTTCAAACCTGAAAAATAACTGGTTCAGATTAGATATTAGGAAGAAATTCTTTACAGAGGGTGGTGAGACACTGAAACAGGTTGCCTGGAGAAGCTGTGGATGCCCCATTCCTGGAAGTGTTAAGGGAGAGGTTGGATGGGGCTCTAAGCAATCTGGTCTGTGAAAGGTGTCCCTGCCCACAGCAGGGCATTTGGGATGAGATGATCTTTATAGTCCATTCAAACCCAAACCATTCTATGATTCTATGATCTGCCAAAGTGATTGTGGCTTGGTTTTTTCCCTCTGTTTTTATCACTTATACTCTCCGCAGGAATATTTTATGACACTAGATTATTCTGTGACTAGTGAAGTCACATTTAAGTCTCAAAGCACAGTAACAGATATAAGATTACTTTAAGCACACTTCACATGTCTCCTAATGTGATAGGGAAAGAGCTCCTGTATGAGCAATAAGTATGTTCCTAAGTATGAGCAACTGTATAAATTTAGACCAAGTTGATACACTGCAACAGTGTCTGCTTCTATAAACAAAGCAGAGTACCACAGAAACTCAACCAGCAGAATCAATCACATGCTTTTTGACGTGCAAGAACTGATATGTCAATCTGCAAGTATACCTATGCCTAGCCATTACTTCATCACTGACAATAGAAATCCTTGGAGTAACAAAGTTGGAAAACAGTGTTTAAAGAAATCCATTTCACACAGAAAAATAGTTTTTCTGATGGTTTTATGATGTTTTTTCTTGAATTACAATAGACAATCTTATCCCATTCTGCTGCATAAAGACACTAAGAAGACTCCCTAAAAATATGTTTGCCTCAGCAGCACATTAAAAGAAAAGAAACAAACATTACATGTTTAATAGGCATTTATGGTCACTTGTCAATCACAAGTTGATATATGCAAATGAGAAACAAAAGTAATCACACAAGTATCAGATAATCAATCTCCTTCAATTCAGCTATGATTTCTTAATCAGTGATTAGAACATGTCCTAGAGCAAAAATAACTGAACAGGCAATTTCATTTATGAAATTTTACTAGCTCTTCTGATCCTACTGCCGTAAGAAAAAGATGCATTTTTTTTCCTTGGCAATAGATTTCACTTTCAGTTTCAATTCCTCTTAAAGACTGGCATGCTTCAAAAGCCTTTAAGGCTTCATTAACATATTCTGAATAAAACGACACTAAAGAGCAACTAGCTTTACTGTATCTAAAACTCTATCACTATTCTAAATAGATCTAAGTTGATAAACAGATGACATCTTCCAAATGTATTTTCATCATCATGCATTACAGACACTATCAATTTCAAAACAGTCCTAGAGAAGGTTTTCATAAATACTTAAAGGTAACACAGCACTGTGCTTACACTACTACATAAAAGCAGCCACAGAAATGCAATACTGGAATTGATACCTACCTGCTATCACTGTTAGAAGAACTGTCCTGAAACATCAAGCCACAAATTACTTTAAAAGTATGTAGAAGCTGCACTTACATGAACATGAATAATCATGCAGAGTGTGGTATGATACCACAAATTTTTTTGGGAGTAAAAAAAATTGCCTGACAAGTAATTTACCAATTATTATCACACTAACTACAAGTACCAGCAGAAGGACAGCTCATTATGGCTTCTACAGCAGGTACAGAGACCTCCCAAGAAAGCATACAGTAATTCTTATATCTTAATGTGTGATCCAGGAGTGGGGTGACCTTAATCCAGCCATTCCACTTGACAATCAAGATCTTTAATCACCTATGAAAGTGTGCCTTTAAGCATCTTCTGAGGTTTTCTTTTCTAAGAAATGCACCTGTATCTAGCAATACAGATGAAATAAACTATAATGAATGCAGATGAGCTCTTTAATTAACAAATAATTAAGTGACATCAACCTTATTCTGCACAGGCATTGCATGCACCTGGCAAATTTAACAGGAAATGTGTAAGAGTAAAGATCTTCAAGCTCAAGTTCAGTAAAAAAGTAAGTTAGGAGTTTGTTAGAAGCTATCCAGAGGGTATTAGTCTGAAGAAATCAAGAATCTGTAACTTCCAGCTGGGTACTTACTGGAAGCAAGCAAAGTGGACTTCCATAACTTCATGTATTTTACATCTTAAGATTAATGTACAAACCTAACTTTTTCTGCTTGAAGTAGGCTATTGGAATTAAATTCCACAGAAACATTCAAACATACCTCTAACCAGCACTTAGTAACAGAAAACTCAAAATCAGCTTTTCAGCATGTAACAGTGAATTTTGGACAATGGGATCGGCTCAGGACAAAACCAATTCAATAACCTTTACTACCAAACCAATTCAATAACCTTTACTACCCAACACTGGACCTTAGTTTATGGATTTCGGCCATTCTCAGAGTGTGCTCAGTTTGCTTACATTTTCAAAGCTGAAAGAGAACCTGACCAGTATTTTAATTTCACATGGAAAAACTGTACCTCCACCTGGATTCTATTCAAAAGAATGCTTAAGGACTCTGGTATCTTTAAATACATGTATTAACCACATTCAGAGTAGTAGGCACATGGTCAGGTTTTTACAGTAACTGTGTAGTGACACTGTTTCACATGGAAGTACAGTTGTCCCAGTACAACAGAGACAAAAGCAAAATAAAGGGGGAATCTAGTAGCCAACCACCTAAGAAAGTTACTGTCGTTACAGCTTTAATATAGGCTGACTTAAAGTGTACAAAACTCCAAGAGATCCACTTCCTCCTCAAGCAACTGTAGTTTTGATGCCATCACTGAAGTGTTTTAGACATGTATCAGTAACTGTTGAATGCCCAAGGTGTTTCCAGCCCTGAACAATGCAACTCCTAAAACAATCCATTATATTGAGAGGATAAGAAGGCAAACATCTTTAAGCAGAGACTGCACACCCATGAGGTTTACAGGCTCCTTCTCACATGTCTACAGCAGACCAGTTCTGAAGTGTGGGCTTGGGCTTCATTATACTTTCTTCACATTTAACTGAGGTTTTTACATATGCACTCTGCAAGACATAAACACACTCTGTTCATACTGGTTTTACAGTGGTACTCCTGCAAGTTTTCTCCTAACGCTCTCCTCCTTATTTTTAGCAGAGATCCTAATACAAACCAAATAGCTACACCTGCTAATCTTACACAAAATCTAACTACAATACAGATTTACTCTTCTAAATAGTAAATAATTTCTATCATGCTTAAAAAGATATACCAAAGAAACCATGGGTCACCCTCAGAAATAAAAAAAAGAAATCCCAGGTTAGACTTACTAGTACTTTTTGTCCTGATTTGGATTTAATGGCTTGCTGTTAAAAATAAATGCAAATGACAGATCATTCCCTCATTTCAAGAAGGAGAATTTACTCATCAGCTAAAAAGATAAAATCATTTCTGTGCCTTTGCTCTCTCTTCTAGAGAAATACACAAGTAGGTGAATTATCTGAAAAACCAAGGTCTCTGACAGGCTCTAGATCCATATTCCTCCAAAACAGAATACAGACAGACCACAACATTTCATAAAACAGTAACCAAAGAAGTTATTAGTGTCTGCAGAATATGGTCCAAATTAGACTCAGTTCTGTCAAGTTTTTGCCATAAGACTCACATTTCAAAGCAGCCTACAAGAATGTTTGATGATGTGATGCCACCAAAAATCACAAGAAGTTCACACTAACTAGCCTTTATATCAGAGAATATGCTCCCTTTTGACTGCATATGTGTGTTACACAACAGCTAAGGACCTGCCCTGGACACAAGGAAAAAGGCAGTCATAACACCGGATAGTATCAAATGACTTACTATCAACTAACCGTATCTTAAGTAGGTATCATCGTCTCAGAGAGATTCCCACAGTCTCAACAGAAAGCATACAGCAAAAATAATTCCTAGGTAAGAAGAATATGGAAGCTTTCATAATCTAAAATAGGCTCTTCTACAACTGCAGTTACAATCAAAGAGTTTGATCGTACCACAGTGTAAATATGCTGTGTTTGTTCAACTCTCCCCACAAAGAGGAAGTCTGGCATGCTATAAAAAGCCACACAACATAGAAACAAATTACAGAATCTTGTTGCTGATATGGCCTGCAATTACACATCAATCTCGGTATAAACATAATGATAAATGTACATTAGTCATCATCATAATCAACAAGACTAGCTTTCTCTGAGAAGACATTGATGCTTTTCCTGAAGCTCTGTACCTAAAATTAAGAACAAAAAAGCCTACGTTCTCCAATAAACAAGAGTTTTACACCTTTTCTACAAAACTATTTGCAGAGTATATAGGTGGTATCAACATATTTTACCTTTTGGCCTGAAATAAACACAATCCAAAATAGATTCCAGTGTACAAGGTTAGTACCAACACAAAACCAGCTGAAAGCCAAGAGCTGCAAGACTTCTTTATCAGAAAATCACGGTGAAGGCAGCCATGTTCAGTCTCAACTAATGACTTCAGGGGGTTCAAGTCTGCACCTCTTCCAACTTAAACTTTTTAAAAACCAGTTTATGTTTTGAAGATTATTTATTCCTTTGTTACTGCGATACAGAAAAAATATGTTAATTTAGAGTTTTATCCAAGAGGAAACTACCATATCTAAGTCCCATTAAAGGAACATTTGCTCATTAACTACTATCTGGAAGTTAGAGCAGCAAGGTTTCTCTTCTTTTGCCATTCTAAAGAGCCCTCTAATTAAGTAAATAGAAGTTCATAGTGTCTTCTGGATGCTCTTTGATGTTATTTGATACTGTCATTAAAAAATAAATTTAAAAAAAGCAAGTGTGTCAAAATATATAGCTGCATAGAGATCCTCAGCAGCATGGAAAGAATCATCCATCCCTCTGCTGATTAGATGAGAAGGGTCAAGTACCTCCTGTATGATGGTATGGGCTTCTATAGCAAAGGCAACTGAAGTTCAGCAACAGTGGTGCCAGCGAGAGCAAATGGCTATCTGCAGCTTGTGAGGACACCTGTAATGAAGAACTGGTTATTATCTCAAGCTTCCAAAATCAACAACAAAAATACCCCAATAACTAACTACATTTTTACATAATTTTACAGTTAAATCATTAAGAGTAGAGATTTAATTAATAGCTTTTAAAGAATAGAATCCTCTCATAAATACCTATATTACTGCTATCAACATTTGGATTACATGTTATCATGGAAAATCACCATAATCCAGTTGTCAGTGTAGGCCTTGCATTCTGCATCTAAGGGTTTGTGGAGTTCTTTATAATATAAAAAAATATTCCTTTTCTAAGAGCTTCCAGATTCATTTTAAAAAGGACATGAACTAAACTATCCTAACTAAATTACATGAATGTGTGACTCAAGTGTGCAGTGTGACTCTTGGGGATGTCCTGCACAGGACGAAGAGTTGGATTCAATGATACCTGTGAGTCCCTTCCCACTCAGTGTATTCTGTGATTCTGGGAGTAAATATGCATGCCATAAAGTTGGCTGCAATTTCTTAGAGGTTACACAATGCTCTTTCAGGTTCCTAATACTTAAATAATACATACGAAAGAATATAAAATATTCTGTTTTCACCTAAGTTTCTTTGCTTAGCCTTCAGTTTGTTCAGATGCTTTAAATAATAAAGACAATCAGATGCAAGAACAGTAAGTTGCATTAGTAGCTTTACAGTAACAATTTAACAAAAAGCTGATTTCAGTAAACTTCTGCAATCATACAACAAAAACTCACTCACAGGCCTACCAAATCTACTATCAGGTAAGTTTTGAGTGTACACCATAAATTCACTATGTTGGGAATTTTTGCATGCAGTCTGATCATATCTAACCTGAAGACTCCAGATGACTCTCCTCACCCTACAGAGCTACTTGTTACCAGCTTCATCAAAGAATGGCAATTACTTCCTTTCTAAGGTTTCTTCAAACTGTTTCTCTAAAACAAAAAACTTAACTGCTCCAGCTGAAGATTTCTCACCCCAGATTTCTGCCTGAAGCAGATGGGGTTTGGACAGCTTCAGCTGAAAATATTTACAATTTTCCAAGCAAAATAAAGCTGGGAAGAGTCTGTGCTAAGAAACTCAATTGTTCCATGAATAGGCTTAGCACTCCCATTCCTGAGGGAAAGACTTCACAAGTATTGCTTTTCTAGCTTTCGGGAAATTCACCCAAGTTGTAAGTATTAAGAAGGACTTAAACCTACAGTATACAAACCTGAAGTTTGGAAGCTTCAACTCACATGAGATTCCACCCACTATTCATCTACCAGCCCAGGTTACCCAGAAGCTAGAGGTCTCATATAATAAAGGCATGTCCTATTGCCAGATTTACTGAAGTTACTTTGTAACAAAGTACAAAAAAACCACAAGCATGTTTTCAAACAAAGCTAAAGCTCCTCCACTCCTCTTACCCCTCTATTGTTTCAGTTAAATTTTACAGAAACAAAACCCAAATACTTGAACACTACAGTGTGGGTCTGACAATCTAGACTTTAAATATTCAACTTGCACAGCTAAGTAACACAATGCATACTACCATACTTCTTTGTGCACAAAAGCAGAGCTGAATTTCTTCTAGTGAAGTAGGCCTGATTTGCAGCAATTTTCACCTCAAGTAAATAAACAGCTTCAATATTCTCACCTCCTCCTGCTGACTTCTGTCTCCCATGAAACAGCTTAGGAGTGGTTTCCTCACCAACAAAATTAATGACTTCAAAAGTCGTTTCAGTCACTGATTCCTACATATATTGGCAAAGAAGCCTTTGGGCTCCAATGTCTTTTCTCTCCTACTTCGGTAAGCACTATGGAAAAGATACTGAGATAATGGTTTTTTTTAACAGTAGTCATTTACAAATCTTCACCAAATTCAAATTCCAACAGGGTGGGATGGGATGATAAGATAAGCCAACAAAAGACATTAGTTCTTCCACAAAAGTAGATATTGCTGAAATACAAGAGTGTGCATGTTTAGTTATATGCAAAACAGAAGTAGGTATTAATACTCTTACAGTATTAAAGAAAACCTCAAGTTTTCACCTCTCTAGTGTGTTTTCAAATTTAAACTTCCATGTACTTTTTTTCCACTATTTTTCCACTGTTTTAACTGAAAGAAACTAGAAATCCCACATTGGCTCTAACTTCACTCTACCTGCTCTGGTAGGTCAAAATGCAAAGATATCTTCTTCACTTTCATGAGTAAACTGAGAATTTCTATTCTCAAGAACAGCTTCACATGCTTTCCAATTAGGAGAAAGAATATCCTGCTGGAAATCAGACTGTTGTCTTGCTTTTCTGAATTTGTCTAAGAACTAGTTTACTCAAAGTTAACACATAACACAGAAAAACATTAGATGTGAATAGTCTGTAGCGGGACAAGGTTAAAATATGTTTTATTCCAGCATAAGGAAATATTTGTGGCCCTACAGGAAAATCCTTCCAGACAATGATCCACCACCTTCAAGAGGGAAAGCAAGAGACATCACTACAGGTTTCTATGTTCAGTAGACTTCTCTGGCTAACTGCAGAGTTAAGAATTAAAAAAAACTTTGTCTGAATGTGCCACCTCAATCTAGAATATGCCTTGACTTTTGTGGCTAGTACAGTCATCCAGCTCAGCAGAAATGTGGAGCCCCAGAGAGCACAGGATGTCCTGTACATGTCAGAGTAATACTATCTTGGTCAATCTTCAGTGTCTCATGTGAATGGTAGGTCCTTCTGGCAGTAAAAGATGCCAACCTATTCAACAAATAGTGCTATTCCTGGCATTTACAAGGGAAAAAACCCAACACAACAGTAATACAAAGTCCTACATTAATGACAACACTAGGTTTACTCCAGTATTTCTAGGGTATTTTAACCCTTAAAAACACAGGGGTTTTTAGTACTGACCACTTAAGTTCTTGCATTGGTCTTTGAAGATCAGACAACAGCAAACTACAGTATAGCACATTAACTACATTAACTGGACACAGAGACTCTTAAAAAACTGCAAAATTATGGCTCCAGCTCAAAATCTTAGTTGAAATTGTTCTCTACTGCAAGCTAAGAACATGATGCTGTTGAAATTCAGCCCATAAACAATGACTCACTTAGGTTTCTACATCCTTATAACCTCGTATACCTCCCATTTTTAGGGGGACGTTACTCAGCCAGGCTTCCCACCACTTGCAAGATCCAAGGATTTCTAGAAGTTCCCAGACAGACTACAGCAAGCAGCATTGAGTAGCAGGATCACAGTTCTACTAGCAGACAGTACAGATTTAACCATAAATGAGCACTAACCAGATACAATAAGAAAAGGATTTCACCTAGATAATATTTTTTACAACACATACAGCAATCTTCAGGGTTTTTTTAAGTTTTCACTTCAGTATACTCCTTTCTGTTCATCTCACATTTAACTAAAGTGACCTTTTCTTTATTCTTAGTATTAAAATAAATATTATTTTATTTTATCACAGCCCTAAGAGAATTAAGTTATTTAGCTTCATGTTCTCAACATCCAGTTTTACTTGTGCAAGAGCAACAGAGCAACCCTTCTGATCTTTTTTCTTATGAGCACCATGGAAACAGAAAAGCAACCCATAATCAAGAAGGAAAACTTCAGAATTAATCATGGTGATTACAAGAAAATTAACATTTATGGTGAGTGAAACTATAAAAACTCAATTCCCTAACTCTTCATTAACATGATCCCAACTACGTCCTAAACTGGATATACTAAGTACCAAACTTACACATGCTGCTCATGTAGGCAACTTCAGCTATAATATTTCATTATCCCGTTTTCTCAAGCAAGACATTTGTTAACCAAAGTGTTCTCACTAATTGGTCTGGCCACTGTCAGAACACAGGAAAGCACAACTCATTACAGGCTCATCTTCCCTGCTTCTCAGACAAAGGATTTGGGGTAAAAACCTCAGGTTTGCCCCACATAAACATCTATACCCAAAGAAGTGTGCTAGCACAGAACAAAGCTAAGCAGGTTACACAACTCCAAGACTCATCTTCCTTGATTTGGCCCCTTCAGAAAAACACATATTTGTACATAATGTTCCTCAGAGATCAGCCCTCACAAGTGCTCACTGTCACTAATCTCTAGAACACAAAAATCTAGGCATTTGCTATTGGTTCAAAATCTAGGCTTAACATCTAGCCACTAATGCTTGCCTCCTGGTTAACAGTTAGATTTCTATTTTTCAAGTTTTCTCTACGTGTTTGTAAAGATACACACTTTATCTCTTTTGAGGCAGAAATCTCACTGCACTCAGCTTAGATGAACTCTTCAACACTCATCTGCTGTAAGAAGATGCAGCTTCGGAGTCACTTTCCCTGAACTCTACCACACATTCGGTGCCTTCTGCGTCAGGTCACAGCTATGCTTCACTTTCACTGCTCGAGCACTGCGCATACCTCGTAGTTTACGCAACGCAGCTTCAAAGGTTACACCCATCAGCGAAGTTACAGCCTGAGGCGACCTATTCGGAGCAAAATCTTTCCATCACCCCAGGGGAGGGGAGGTGCCACCTCACGGAACACTTCCAGCCAGTCACCCCTGCCACAGCGACCGCCGTGGTGGGGCTGAAGCGTCTCGCTGGACCACGAGCAGTGCCCTTATCCCGCCCGGGACACGCCGGGACTCACAAGTCGAGGAGGACACCGTGGCATCACAACTTCTGCCCGCGCCAACTAACCCCGCGCCGCTGCCTCTCCCGGCCCCGCCACGTGCGCACCCGGAGCGGCGTTTTCCCTGGAAACCGCTCGCGGTCGGCCCGCTTCCTTCCCTGCCCGGCCGGGATGCGGCGGGGCGGAGGAGAGCGGGGTAGCTCCCTCCTTCCCCCCGCATCCCTCCGGCTACTCTGTCACTTGGGCAGGATGAAGGCGGGAGCCGAGGGAGGAGCCTCTCGCCGCTCAGGTGGGAAAACAAACACACAAAGGGGTCTCACCAGGACCTGGTGAGATGTTTTACTCCCTGGGGTTTTTACTTCATCGGGGAAAACGGGGGTCCTGGATCATTCTGTCAGGGCGGGCTCCCCGCTGCCCTCCCCTCCTCCCAGACCCAAGAGTAAACAAAAGCGGGAGCTCATAGAACGGCACATGGGTGGAGACGGAGACCCCTGAGCCGCACAAAGAGCCGGGCCCGGGATTAGGGGAGACCCCCGAGGGTCCGCCCGCATAGCGGAGTTCCCGCCTCACCTGCTTGCCCCGGTAGAAGAGCCGCTGTCGGTCAGGGCTCACGCGGAAGGTCTCCTCGATCTTCTCCCGCAGGCACTCGATCTTGGTGAGGCGGCTCAGGTCGTCGATGGTCTGGGTCTCCGTGCCGTCGATGGTGCGGACCTGGATCCACATGGTGCGCGCCCTCCCGCCCGCTCGGCCGGCCGCGGGCAAAGGATGGGAGACCCAGGCAGGGGGGTGGGAACGGGCTCCGCTCCGCGGGTGAGCGCCCACGGCGTGGGAGGTGCCGGGGAGGGCTCCAGACGCTACCCCGCTCTTTGTTTGGCCCGACGGGGCAGGAATTTCAAACCCCGCGGAGAGGGCGCGACCCTCCCGCCCGCAATCCGGGCCGCCCGTCCCGCTCGGCGGGGTGCGGGAGAGGGAAGGGGAGCCGAGCAGATCTCACGGCGCTCCCCGATCCCGCCGAGGCAGCGCAGATCGCGGCGGGTCCCGGCGGGCCGGCGGCGGGCAGGGCTACGGGGATGCGCCGGAAGCCATCGCCCGGCCCGGGCACTGTTTACCGGGGAGCGCCGCCGCGCTCACATGGAGGTCACGGCGCCAACGCCGATCTCGCGAGAGCGCCCGGCCGCGGCCGTGCAGACAACACGGCGGGGCGGGAGCGGGGGCG
>VZRH01001004.1:819140-837701 GCA_013397555.1 Urocynchramus pylzowi | reverse complement strand
GGGACATGAGGCTACAGGTAACCCTGCATTGACAGAGCTACCTGTAACCCTACCCCGAAGATACAGATTAATACTGGCGGTGGATACAATTGCGGGGCGAGACTAGAGCAGGCAAGAAGCAGCTTCGCTTACGCCGCGAATCTGGTGTGCATTTGGCTCTCTGTATTTGTCTGCATCAGGTAATTCTGCAAATTACCACCAGGCAAATCTGGAGTTACATAGCTGCTGTGGGCTAGCCCTGTTGGGCAGCTGGGTGCCACACATTCCTTTGGTCACTCTGACACAGGAAGGTGGAGAACAAAGAAAGAAGGTTGAAAGTGAGAAAATGGGCATCTAAATAGCAAGTTTAATTAAAACTGTTAAAATTTAATTATAATCAAAAGCGATGCACACAAAGCAAAATGAGGAAGTATTTCAGTACATGAAATCGGCGGGCACCTGTGCATTTATCCATTTCTACAAAACCAGAGCTTTGTGACGTTTAAAGATTGCTTAGGAAGACAAGCACCTTAACTCATACGCTGTTCTTTCTCCTTCTTATCCCAGCTCTCATTGCTGTGTGTGACACAAAGTGGTCTGAGATGTCACCAGCCTCCCCCACTGGGTTCCTTCCTGGTGAACTCCTTCAGCCTACTCACTCACAGTGTTGTCCCAAATACAGGTTCTTCTGTCTGTTGTGTAAGAAGCTGACCATAGGAGATACTTCTTCATTTCATGTTTGTGCAGAGGTGAACCCACAAAACCAGCTACAGTCAGGCTGAAAATTTCTACTTTCATAACACAGAAGTACAAGCATACCTAATTTCTAATTATATGCCTATTTAATAGCCATTGAACTCAAAGGAAATTTAGGTTAGATATGTAGGAGAAATTCTTTACTTGTGGGGTGATGAGACAGAAATACAGGTTGCCCAGAGAAGTTGCGGATACTCTATCCCTGGAAGTGTTCAAAGCCAGTTTGGATGGGGCATTGAGGAACCTGGGCTAGTGGAGGTGCCCTTGCCCATCACAGGGAGACTGAAACTAGATGGTTTTTTAAGTCCCTTCCAAACCAAACCATTTTACGATTCTATGATCTTTTGCCCCTTTTGATGTAAAGGTAGGATGTAGTTTAAATTTATTGCTCATGTTCAGTGTTTGAGGGACTTCAGCTCACTTCAGAGGAGATGGGTAGCCTAAACTTTGGAGGTGTGGTTTTCATACAATAATGAGCTAAGTTAATCTAAAGGACATGGGTTTAGCTGATTTTGCTAACTCGAGTAAAATTTATTATATACTGCCAGACAGTTTCCTACTTATCTGTTGTTCTCAGTTATTCACTCTGCAAAATCTTTTCCTTAAATCATTCATCATTCATGATTTTCCTCTTTGAGACCTAAATTTCTCAGTCTGAATATGAGACCATTTGAGCTTCATTTGTTTTCTCAAAAAACATTTCCTCTTGTTTTCTCTCAAATTCCAAGGGATTTCCCCACTCCAGCAAGTCCCACTGTATCTTTTATCTTGTAATTATGGTAGTACCCCTCTTACTGCTCTTTGTATTAATGAAATTTGAGAATCATTTAGCATTGATACTAGCCATCATCATTATTGGGTATGTTCTAGAATGTGCATTTTTACATGCTTCCATATGTATATGCATTCACTTCAGACACAATAAACAATAAGTACCACTAGTAAAAGGATAAGTAATCAACACAATTGTTTCAGCTATCCTTTATTTGGTAACCATGTTTTTTACTATATTACATGTGAGTCACTTAAAGAGTGTAGTAACTCATTGCCACCTCTGCTCCTGGGATCAAAAAGGGCACCGCATTCAGGTCTGCAGGCTAAAAAAAAACAACTTCCAGGTCACAGTTCAGATCCACCTGATCTCTCTCTCTCCTTGGTATAGACAGTTCCTTTTTAAATTCTTCACCAAAATCAGCCTTTGATGGCATAAATGCATGGGTTGCCTGTGACATTTGCCAAGATGTACAAATAAGCTCTGTGGTTGCATTTCAAAAACCATCTGAAGGGTAGAGAGCCACATGTGCCTTTGCAGAGCTGACCTTTTATATTACAGGGCACCAGGAAGCTGGTGAGGTTTTTACAGCTGTTCATGCAAATCTTACACACCTCTCTGCTGGGAAAGATCCCTTCACTTTCATCCCTACTGCAGGGAAAGTTCCTTTAATTCTCAACTTAGACAGCTGGAGAATGTGGCAGAGAAGAACCTTCTGAAACTCAATAAAGGCAAATGCAGGGTCCTGCACCCAGGAAGAAATAATCCTATGCACCATTGCAGGCTGGGAACTGACCTTCTGGAAAGTATCTCTGAGAAGGAGCTGGGGATCCTGCTGAATAATTTTAACCAAAAATTTGTAAAAATAAAAACCCTTTTAACACCATTGTAGCATTAAGAAACAGGCATTCTTTAATCAGCCAGATGCACAAAGGACTGTGTCCTCTGAAATATTGTGTGAACTGAGTACAGAAAAAACTCCTGTTTTGCATAATATTCATTGATTTTCCCAGAATAAACATACAAATGATAATAATTTCCCTAAAATCATTAAAATATGTTTCCTCCCCTTTGCTCTTTTGTTCTTCTGTCCCAGGGGTCTCTTTGATGGTCCCTGATGGTCACTGACTCCAAAGTCATACCTGGCCACCTGGTGAACTGGTAAAAAGTTGGCACAACTGGGCTGGTTGTTTTCCAGTTCTTCTTACTACAGGACAAGTATTGTGCAGTTCCATGGGCCAGTGGTTTTTGAAGAAAAAGCATTGTATTAACCCACCAGGTACAAACGATTTTTCATCTGGCAACTTTCCCTCCCTTTGAGGCTCATGAAGCTTGTCTTCTCTTTGAGCCTTTATAAGCCCTGCCTTGCTTTTTTACTAACATCATATAAATTCCTTGTGTTGCATGAGAAATCATGTTTTTTCAGCAGCTTAAAACAAGCATCATAACCACAATTATTAATATGATCACAATTATACTTTGCAAAAGTGAGGCCCACCAACCAGTCAGAGAAAATCCAAGTCCTTTAAATAGGTTATTTAACCAGTTACTTTCTAATCCTGCCCTTAATTCCCTTCGAGATGCAGCAATATTATCCTCTCTATCTGATCATCCAGTTAAACAATCACATTTGGAATGTGCACACAACTGTTGTCTAAATTCAAGCAAGCACATACTTCATGTAACAGCAATAGATCTAAAGCCAATCTGTTCTGTGTCATCATTTTAGCTGTGGCTTGCACCCCTTCATTTATTTCAGCAAAGCCCAAGTGAGTCGCATTTGCTAAAGTTTCCATTTGTAGAGACAAATTGTGCATGGCCAGTCTATTCCTAAAGGTAGATATTTGAGGAGTAAGATAGAATCTGAAGTCCATCTCACTGTAGTCTGCATATTGGGATGTTTCCAAGTTTCATCATGTTTAATTTCTCCCCATAGCTGGGTTCCCAGTGGTGACTCCTTCCACAAGGGACAGAACATTAGTACTCCTAATGCCCATTATTCTCTCAATTCTCCTCATGGTTAATGTGTGGTCCAAATTCCATTGCTTCCTACCTGTGCTGTGGGTCCTAATGATTTTACGATGTCCTGCTGACAGTCTATATCTCTTGAAGTCTCACTGTTTGTTAGGCAAGACTAGGTGTCATTAAGAAAGGGAGAATAATTTCTACAAACACATCCCAGCCTTAGAACCTGGGCCACAGACATGAGCTGTTCTTCCTCAGGATTCCTACTGATGCATGAAGATATTTGAGGCAATTCCACTTTTTCTTTCTATTTCTGTATTTCCCAAAGTGTTTCCTGATATTTTAGTTCCATCATCTTATACTTAAATTGTGGAGGTACAATTACCTGCCCACACAATCAGCTGCTGGGATTTTTCATAACTTTTACATGATAGGGCTAACTGCCCATCCTGATTACTATAATTTGGTGGTTTTTCTAGGTCTTTCAGCTTTTTGCTAGGTATTTTTCAGATACCTCTTTGTCTGTTTTGTCAGCTAATTGATTCCCTGTACTAACTGGGGAGTTTCCAAACTGGTTGATTGTGGGAATACAGCCAGCTGGGATAAACAGTGGTTTTGCCTTGGTAGCCTACACAGGAAGCATCAACCTGAGGCTATGGGAAGCAGGGTATTGAAAGGGAAATATCTAGTCAGGTCATGGCAAGAAGAGTGTGGTCATGGGAGTCAATGTGTTAATGGAACTATTCCATATTAAGTCACGTTTCTGCTTCTTGTTCTCGGTTGGTTTGGAATCTGTCACATATAAGGTCATGTTCCGAGTTTGCAATCATAATTGGATCCTTACTCTCAGAATATCCCTATATCTTGTTATGTTCACCACTCTCCCCGTCTTTGGAACTTGCTCCTCAGACCACGTGGTTTCTGCATTTGTTATTTTGCTATTAAAGATCTTTATTTTTGGGCAAGTTCATTGCACTGTTCCTCTATTTTATGCCACGTTCCCCCCAGCTTAGTTGGATTAGGATTCGCAGCGAGATGGACTGCGACAGTTGATGGGCTTCACAAGAGCATTATAGCCACTTCTTTTGGCTTTTCCACACTCTGTAGTAGTTAATTAATTTCTTTTTTATACTTCATAGGAGACCCTTGTAACAATCTACTTTCCTTTCATATGTCTCCATGGGCATGTATTATCCCAAAACCGTTTTTTAAATCAGTCCATATGTTTACCCTGTGCCAGCACTAAGTGTAAAGCCATTAATTCTGCTTTTTGTGATGATGTGTTCTTAAGTAAAGCCTGGACTTCTATTACCTGGGCCAAGGATACCACTGCATACCCAGCTGTGCATCTTCCATTTCATACCATGCTGCTCCCACCAGTGTATAGCTCCATTTCTGGGTCCTGGATAGGATCACTATTGAGGTCCAGTCTTAGGTTCAACATTTCCCTGCTCCAGTAGGACAACTTGGAATTTTAGCATCCTGCTAAGAAGGCTCATAGATCTTGTACAGTTCTTGGCTCCAGAGTCTGACAAATGGCTGCCTTTTGGCTGCTTCCCAAGGCTTTTTGGCTGCTTTTTCCTTCCAACATAACAAAACCAAGTTATATTACCGCTTCATTTTTTTTCCAGTTTGTGCCATTTTCTTTGATATCCTGTATCCAGATTGTAAGAAATTTAAAGATTGTAAGAAATTTAACAGACTTATAGTAGTACTGAGGCAATTCCTTCATTGGTTGCTGGCAGAATATAATCTATATATTGTACTAAAATTCTGTTCAGATTTTCCTTTTCCAGCTTTCCGCCTTCTTTTGCCAGCTGATTACCACACGTAGTGGGGCTGTTTTGAAGCCCTTGGATAGCAGAGTCCATGTTAGCTGAACCTTCCACCCAGGGTTTGCATTCTCCCATTCAAAATCAAACAACTCTCCAGCTTTGATCATCCAGGCATCTCAGTTACCCATACCAAAGGGGTTACAGCACTCTCTACCTCCTCTGGGATTTCTTTCCTCATTGGATTCCTGTAACATAAAAATCTTTGTCTCAATGGCTTTTCATTCAGGTATTTGAATTTGTATTTCCTCATCCAGGAAATTATTGATTATTCAATTTTAAAAAAAAAATCTCTCCTCAACAAGGGAATTGGGCATTCAGGCTCATACAAAAATTGATGTGTCCCTCACTATTTTCTTCATTTAAGTGGAAACTGTTGCAAATAAAAAAAAAGGCCTGTTCTCTTTCCTCTGTCCCACACCCATAACACTTACTGGTTCCAAGCTAAGTTTTCTTCTGCATGTATTCAGTACTAATTAAGGTGCTCCTATACAAATTTTTAAATATTCCTGTTCATTCCCCAGGAATAATGTAACCAGGGACTCAGCTGAGGATGATTCCCCTGGTCCCCTTCAGGGGAATTCTTCATTTACAGTATGAGCTTGATGATTTGAAGAGCTAGGTTTAGGTTTCCTCTCTGATCTTCCCTGGCCTGGGAGCACTCCTTTTTCCAATGTCTCCTTTCTTTACAAACTGCCAAAGTATACTTCATCCATCAATTATTACAATACTCAACCAATTGCTTCCAAGTGAACAGGGATTTTGAGCCAATGTCTTGTGAAAAATAAGAATTATATAACCCACTAGGTGCAAATGATTTTTCATCTGTCAACACAACAACCTGCCTGTGATTCAGGAGTTTCTGAGTTCCTGTCTATAGCCAGCAGTGTGCCCCTGTGGCCAAGAAAGACAATGCTGTCCTGGGGTGCATTAGGAAGAGCCTTGCCAGCAGGTTGAGGGAGGTAATCCTGCTTCTCTACAAATCCTGATTCTCCTGCCCTGACAAGCTGCATCTGGATTGCTGTGTCCAGTTCTGAGCTGCTCAGTACAGGAGAGACATGGGGCTCCTGGAGCAGGTCCAGTGGAGGGTGACTAAGATGATTAAGGGACTGGTGCAACTCTTTTATGGTGAAAGATCGCAAGAGCGGGATATATTTAGCCTGGAAAAGATTCAACTGAGAGGAGACACCATCAATGCCTGTAAATATCTGAAGGAGAGGTGCCAAGAAAATGGAGCCAGGCTCTTCTCAGTGATGCCAAGGAATAGGACAAGAGATAATGCAGGAACTCATGCACAGAAAGTTCCATCTGAATACAAGGAAGATCTTCTGTACTGTGTGATTGACCACTCACTAGAGAAGATTGCCAAGAAAGGTTTTGGAGTCTCCCTTATTGACAATATTCAAGAACCATCTGGACACACTCCTGTGCCATGTGCTCTAGGATAGTCTACTTCAACTGGAAGGTTGGACCAGATGTCCCACTGTGCTCCTTCCAACCTGACCCATTCTCTGAGTCTGTAAAGGGCTCAAAACCTTCATGTGCTTCCAGTTTGATCGGGCATTGTTTTATTGTCACCAGGTCTGCTCCTGGTTTGCATTCTACTTTTAAGAGGAGTCATGGTGTTTGCTGTAGCTGGTTTCTTTGAATCTCATAAAAGAGGGATTACCACATTAAATATTGCCTCCTGGGTATAATTCTCAGGTTCTTCTGAGGTCTGAGTCATTAGTAAACAGGTTCAAGCCTTCCACGACTTTTCTTGTCTTGGATTGTATAGCTATAGAGAGTTTAAAAAAAAAAAAAGTCATTTGAGAGTTTAACTTACATTAATAAATCTCATCTTAACAAGGGAAGAGGATATTCTAGCATATATAGAAACTAATTAGTCAGTTTAGTATCTCAAATGATACACTTTATGAGTTGTAGGAATGGCTGCAAAGCTCTTCTTCCATTATCCCAGCAATTGGTATTTTAACTTTGCTTAGCAGACCCTTACCGATAGTTAGTACCAAAAATGAGAGCCCTCCACAAATCAAATATCTCTTGTTTAATTCCCTGGTTTTACTAGAACTTGGGTATCTGCTGGAGATGTCTTGATATTTTCCCCAGGTCATCTTAACTCATTGTCACAAAATCCTCCAATATCACAATAATTACTTCTTCTAACTAACCCATGCTGCCTATAAATAATGCAAAGATTTAGGGCAAAGCCAAAGCAGAAACCTCTTTCAGACCCCTGCCTAATTGCTCCTGTTTCACCTTTTCTAATACCATTCTCTTTTCTTCCACAGTAAAAAGGTATTCAATATAGTTTACATATCCCCTCCATTGGAGTTATAAATCAGCACCATAATTTCCAAAAACTTCCTTCAAGATTCTCTTGGTAGGAACCAACAGTCATTTGCAGTTCAACAAATATGAAATATTAAAAGGGACAGGTGTAAAAGACTGGCAGACCCTTTGCTTCCATTGCTTGCTTGCAAGGTTACTGTTTCACTGGCTGGGAGTGAGTCTGACCGGAGTCTGGCCCACAAATGGACTAAAATCATCACTACCTCTCATAAGCATTTTATTTTGATATCTATCGTCTTTATCTGTCCCTGCCCCAATGTTATGTGTGGTATAAAGGAGGAAACTAATGGTCACACATGTTTCAGTTCCTCCCCTCCACAACATTTTTGCTGGTTTTTCTCCTCAATACATGGCACCAACATATCTCATTCCATTTTACACTTTCCAGAATATAGCCCAGATGGTTACAGGAGGAAAAAAAAAGAGCAAATTATTTAGAAAGCAATAATGTCCTCTTTGGTCAATGGTGGTGCTGATGAGAAAATTAGGTAATGCTAAAGGGCAAACTGAGTGAGTAGCAAAGTATGTAGGATAGATGGGGGTGACAGTCGCTCAAAAATTATTAGAATTATTACAGTGAGGAAAGGAGTCAAGAATAAGAAAGTAAAACATGGGTGAAGTGAGAAAAGTGCTAAGTTCTAATGGGAGGCAAACTGAAAAAATTAGTTTAGAAATTAATTAGACAAAAAAGCATAGAGGGAACAGAAAAGAAAAATTTGACATGGTATTTTATGAAAAAAGACAAAGCTAGTTTTCTTAGAAAAAAACTATAGAACAAGAGTGAAACAAAATGAAACAAATAAATTGAGAATGACACAATGATAAGTATAATTTTGTTTTAAAATTGAGGCTTTTTATGATGGAGTACTCAAAAGAAAACCATGATGATTTTGTTTGTTTGTTTTTTGAGATAAAATAGTCAAAAGTTTAAAAATACAGGATGAAAAGTGGGAACTATTAGAATGGGACCTTTGCATATGTAGGAATTTTCATAGTTTTCCATGAGTAGGCCACTTTAGCATGAAAATAAAGATAATTGGTCACTTGAGATTATGTTTGTACTGGTATTTGAAATACTGCCTGAATTCTTAAGAATACTGTAGATTGTTTTGGAAATTTTATCTTTGCCAGTAGGAGACCTCTGTAATGACCTTAATGTGAATAAAGTAATGGTGATAGCAGAAGAAGCGAGCAATTAACTTGATAAAGAGACAAATGCACAGGACATGTGAGGAGGGGGAGGAAGAATGGAAGCATCATACCAAACAAAGAAAGTAGAAAGAAGCCACTGGAAGAGGGAAATATGACCCACAGTTTTAAGACGGATCTATGCAAGGAGAGCATTCAGCCAAGAAGGAAAAGAAAGGAAATTTTTTTAAGGACTTATTTTTCTGGACAGTCTTGTAATGACTTGCAGGCAATGTAATAACCTGTGTGGATATTTCACTATTATCAGATGTGATCATGTGTCTTCTGGAAAAGAGGAAGAGAAGAAGGAAATTGAAACTGTCCTTCTACTGAGCTTAGCAGAAATGTGTCACTTAACTCCCATGAAGTCATTGTGACTATTTCAGCATGGAAAGAAGAGAGAAAACTATGATGGTTGACTTCATTAACCTAATTTAAACTTGGTGAAAAGAACAAAAGCAAATGAAGTATAATTGTTACATGCAGACTGTATAAGCATGGTATCCTATATGTAGAGTTGACTCTGCTTTCCATTGGGGAAGTTATGAAATACAGAAAGGTTGGGCAAATAGATATTTCTATTTGATTATAATGGGAACATAACTGCTAACAACTCTGCCTCATAAAAAATGATAGCTGTAGCAGTGTTTCTTCTGCCAGAAGGGTTAAGGTGAAAGCTAGAAAGTGTGGGCTTTGTGACAGCTGGAATGAGAAGTTTACACTAAGCAGTCTAAGAGTTAAAGGCAACAGAGCAGTGAGTGTTTTGCCTTGATTAGAACTAATAAAAGTTATTTTTGTTTACATTAAGAGAGTCCCTGTGCTGGTTGAGTATTGTAATAATGGTGAGAGGACCATTGTACCTGCTCATGGAGTGGTGTACTTAAAGCTCAGGGAAGTAAAATAAGCCTTAATTTACTTTGTACAACCTGCTTTTATATATTGCATAACATCTTTTCTGTGAAAAAGGTGAAAAGAAGTACAGAGACTGCATCATTCTATTAAGTCCCTTCCAGAACTGGTTCAGAAGTTCACATGTTTCTTTACATATCTCTGCTGTTTCTAGCAAACTTGCTTTAAGAATTTAACTCAGTATATACTTATGTCTGTTAAAAGCTTGTTAATTCCTGATAGTGAAGTTGTCGACCTTAATTATTTCAGATGTCACTAATCTTTGCAGTGAAAACTAACACTTCATGAGATGGTAGTCTCTGCTCTTTACATGATTTAGCACCTTTTTCTTGGTTTGGATTGTTCTCGTCAGATAGGTATCAGTATGATATATTGCAGCATATAGGAATCTTTCCTTTTTTAATGGAAATGTAGTGATTTTATGAAGAATTATGATTTTTAATTGTGTTTCAATTTTGACATTATTGAAGTGGCTGAGATGTTACATTTTCTTTCAAGTTTTTGTTTATTAATTCTGTGATGTTTTCATCACATCTAATCATACTGCATTCTCTACATTCATCCTTCTAAAAAGATGCTAAAGAGCAAAACAATTGTGTTGAGTACAGTGTTCATAGTTACATAGTCTATAGTTTTAATATAAATAAATATTTTATGTGTATCATAAAACCAGTCTTCTATAGCAAGGCAGATGAATGTTAAAGTATTTAATAACCACTTGAGAAATTTAAATGGCAAGTAGTGCTATTAACGCTTAGTTGGTAAACTGGGGGTCTTGTGGCATTAGGTATTTGAGGTATTACAACTCATCATGTAAGCACAGAAGTTAGAAAATTGAGAGTAAAACTGGTTAATATTGCTCACACTTCGATATGTAAAAGGAAGGGGGTATATCTATTCTATGTGTTGTTATCCATTCTTTCTCTGACTCAGAAATGGTAGTCTCTGTAAGTCTGAGTCTGTTATTCTGGAAATTATATGAAAGGATTACATATATGAAGCCATTTAAAGCTTTCCGCAGTCCCATTGTCTTTTATGCATGTGGCTGTTTCTGTGTAAAACACAGACTGGTGTAAACACAGTCTTAACATAGAGTTGTATTCAGTCCACAAAATTTGTCTTAATCAGGAGTACAAACCAATTCCCTTGAAAAATCTCCAGATAGTTTGGAGCCTTACTACCTAAGATACCACCATTTCTTTACTAAGTTGTCTAGGGGTGATTTTATGATGATACCTTATGCCCTAATAATCTGCATTATGCCCAGGAATGGTTGCTGCAGCTTTGAGATGGATCCTGGGGTGGGGTGGGGCTCCTGCTCAGTTTGGTTCAAGCCCTCACTCTCCGGAGTGCACTGGGGTGTGGACCGGGATGCTACATTGTTGCTTTTGCTGGATTAGTTTTTGCTAGCTTGAAGCAAAAAGTTGGGGGTTTTCCCCCTTCCCCCTATTCTGGAGGCTGTACCAGGAATCATCTCCGCGGCTTTGGTTTTTTTTTTTTTTGCTTGAACTGTTTCGGCTCTTGCTTTGTTGTCTTTTTTTTCCGGTTCGTCCAGGGTGCTGCTGGGGGGGGGCCACACCGAACCCGAGACCTCGTAGGAGCTGAACCAACATGAGAAATTACACTAAAATCTACCAATTTTGCCTGCTGTGAGGAGAAGACCAATGCCAGAAATCCAACAGGTTCCCAGCTGCTGAGGGAACTTTTTTTCTTCTCCTTCCCCTGAGACAAAGGAGGCCAGCTGCCATTTTTGCCTCCTGGCCATGCAGTGAGGTGGGGGTGGGATATAAGGTTCAATTTTTTTTTCCTGTGCCTTACGGGTATCTTGCTTTGTTAATAAACAGCTTTATCTTTTTTCTTTTCTTTTTTCTTTTTTTTTTCTTTTTTTTTCACTTTCACCCGCTAATATTCATTACTCTCATTGGCAAAAGGGGATTACTGGAGCCCTTCTCTTTAGAGAAAAACACTCTTTTGTTTCTAAACCAAGACACAAGTCATCACTGTAGGACTGAAACTGTCCCATGATCTCACCACATGAGCCAGCACTGTGCCCAGGTGGCCAAGAAGGCCAGTGGCATCCTGGCTTGTGGCCAGCAGAACCAAGGCAATCATCTTCCCTATGCACTCGAAGCTGGTGAGGCCACACCCCAAGTCCTCCATCTAGTTTTTGGCCCCTCCCTACAGCAAAGACATTGAGGTACTGAAGTGTACCCAGAGAAGGGCAACAAAACTGATGGGGTGTCTGGAGGGTAAGTCCTATGAGGAGTGGCTGAAGGAGACAAGGTTGTTTAACATGAAGAATAGGAGACTGAAGGGGCATGTTATCACTTTCTACAACTTCCTGAAAGGAAGGTTGGGATCACTTTCTTCTCACAGGTAATAAGGGACAGGATAAAAGAAAATAGCCTCAGGTTGCAACAAGGGAGATTTAGATTGGATATTAGGAAATACATGGATGTGACAATTAGGGACATGGTTTAGTGGTGAACATGGCAGGGCTAGGTTAACAGTTGGACTAGATAATTTTAGAGGTCCTTTCCAACCTAAATCATTCTGGAAACTTATCAACAGAAGTCATTTAAAGTTCCAGTTCTTCTCCAAACTTGATAAGATGGCATCATGTTTAACCAAACACCGCAATTTCTTGCAGATCCAGGAATGACTGTAGGTCAACAGTGTCTCACAACAGTATTAACCCTAATTCTTAGAACAGCTCCCAGTAAAACAGCACTAAAACTAGCTCATAATTTCTGAAGATTATTCCCAGATCAATACAACTGTAATCCTATTACATCAAAATCTACAAGTGCAAAGACTAGAAATAGCTCATGTCAGGACACTAATTTAAACCTAGATGCAATGACATGTCTCCATAGTTTATAAGTATTAGTATGGGTTACAGCGGTCTAGGTCTTTCACTAGCTCAACAATACCAGCTAATTCTCCCTGAAATGCTAGCTCAGCAGAGCCATCTTCCAGCCTGATCTCGCCTTTCACTCATTGCAGATCCAGCCTTTACTGCACAGCATCATCCTTTGCTACCCTTCCAAACTGAAATGCTAATGTCATTCTACTATCTAACTAATGATAATTGCTTCTTTTGTGTCTGTTAACCTAGGAGTAAAGGTTCTGGGTTTGCAATTGTGTTAGTACTTAAGTTGACCTCAAAAATTAGTAAAAAACCCCTTTATTTGCTTGACCCCATTAAAAACCAAGAATAAAGTTGGTTCTTCTCAAACAAGGTTTTCAGTATTTGCTTAAAAATATGAAAGGAACAAATAGGAAAAACGTTTCCAGTAATTATATCTTAATTACAAAAATATTTACTTACAAAGGCTGAAGCAATGAGTCATCAATTAAGGAACACATGCATGCCAAACTTTACTAGGTTTAATTTGCATAACATAGGTTTGATCTGCTGAAAATGTATTCATTTGTAAAGGCATATCTTTTCTTATCTAGTGATCAGATTATTAATTAAATGCCAGCTAGAACAGTATTTCAAAGCTGAAACTGTGTGTACCAAGGGCAGAATTTTTTCTTCTCAACATCATAGGCTCCAGAAAATACAAGCAAAGGAACAAGAATGTCATTCATAATCAAATGGTCATTATGGTATATTGCTTAAGTATGAGAAAATAAACGATAATTAAAATCAAATGATGTGCACTAAAAATGACTAGGTGTTACAAATATGTAAGCAATATAAGGTCAGTTGAAATTACAATATACCTATTCCTATAAGTTTTTGGAGGTTCATAAAAGCATAGAATGGTTTAGTTGGAAGGAACATTTAAAGGTGATTTTAATCCAGCTCCTCTGCTTGTAATGGGCAGGAACACCTTCCCCTAGACCAGGTTGCTCAGGGCCTCATCCAGCCTAGTCTTGAGCCCTTCCAAGGATGGAGCATCTGCAGCTTCTCTGGGCAACCTGTTCCAGTGTCTCACCATCCTGATAATGAAACATTTCTTCCTTATACCCAGTCTGAATCTACCCTCCTTTAAACCATTACTGTAAAGTTTGTGCCCATTTTTCTTATAGGGCCCTTTTAAGTATTTAAGGCCCCAATAAGGTCTCCCTGGAGCCTTCTCTTCCCCAGGTTGAGCAACGCTAACTCTCTTCATCCGTCTTCATGAGAGAATACTTCCAGCTCTCTTGATCATCTTGGTGGCCTCCTCTGGAACTTGCTCCAACAATTCCATGTCCTTCCTGTGCTGGGACCCCAGAGCTGGATGCCTTTCCTAATAGAAGAGGTGTTTCATTCCCCTCAGCTATCTTGGTGGCCTCCTCTGGACTCACTCCAATTGGTCCATGTCCTTTCTGTCCCCTGCCAGGAACTTGGAAGCAGCACTGCAGGTGGGGTGTCACCATCACAGAGCAGAGGGCCAGAATCCCCTCCCTGGCCCTGCTGCCCACACTGCTTTGGATGCAGCCAAACACGTTTGGACACATTTGGCCTTCTGGGCTGTAAGTGTCTATGGCCGGGTCACGTCCAGCCTCTCATTTCCCATCATCTGTGAGTCCTTCTCAGCAGGGCTCACTCCCTTCATCCAACCCAGCCTGTGCTGATACTGGAGGCTGCCCCAACTCAGACGTACGACCTGTGTTTGAACTTGTTGAGTATCATGATGTTTTTGTGGGCCCGTTTCTCAAGTCTGTCACAGTCGTTCTGTAGGGCATCTTCTCTCAGGTTTGTCAACTGTACCACTCAGCTTGGTGTTGTCAGTAAACTTGCTGAGGCTGCACTTAATCCCTTTCTCTATGTCAGAGATAAAGGTATGAAACAGTAGTGATCCCAATAAGGACCCTTGAGGGACACCACATCTCACTGATGTCCATTTGGGCATTGACCACTATTTTCTGGATGAGATCCCCCAGTCAGTTCCTTATGGAATGAACAGTCCATCCATCAAACCGTATTTTTCCTCTTTAGAGGGAAGGCTGTTCTAGGGATACCATGTCAAAGACCTTACAGAAACTTGGACACATTTCATCCGTAGCTCTTCCTTTTCCACTGATGGAGAGACTCCATCATAAGAGAGCAATACATTGTTCTGTCAAGGCTTGTACTTGTTGAAGCAGGGCTTATTTTCTCAAATCACCTCCCTGACCTCCATGTGCCTTAGCACAGCTTCTAGGAAGATCTGTTCCATGATTTTCCCAAGCACAGAGCTTGGGCTGGCAGGCTGGTACTTCCCAGTGAGCTCTTTTCTACCCTTTTAAAAATGAGTGCAATGCTCCTTTTTTCCAGTCACTTGGGAGTTCGCCTGACTGCCATGACTGTTCGAGTATCACAAAGAGTAGTTTGGCTGCTGCATCGGCCAGTTTCTTCAGGTCTCTGGGATGTTTCTCATCTGGTCCCATATACCTATGTACATTCAGGTTCTTCAGGTGGTCACAAGCACCTGATATTCTCTTACAGTGGGAGAGGGTTTTCTTCCCCATTCCCTCCCTTGTGGTCCATCCACTCAATGTGTGTGAAGTGAGATTGCCAGAGAGAACTGAGGCAAAAAATTAGTTGAGCCCTCAATTTGTCGAGCCTTCAGTTTCAATTTGTTGAGCCTTCTACTCGTCTGTTTTTATCACTTTACTCATTGGGGGGTGGGGGTTACACTTCCTTTACTTTTTCTTTCTCTTACACTTCTGGCTGACATGCCTCTAGAAGTACTTGTTATATTTTGTGTATCTTACCAAGTTCAGGGCTGGGTCTTTCTTGGCTGTAGCTACAAATACTGCTTATCTAAACATTCACATTTTATGAAGTTGTAAATGAGATAACAATTTTACCCCTAGAAAGTTATAATACAATTTCATCAAGTATTTTTTGGTGGCAATAGGATTTTTCTTTTTAGAAATATTTCTATTCCTGAATATCTATCAGAGAAGGGATTAATGAAATATATGCAACCCAAAGCAGCAATGAGCAAGACATTTCTAAATGGTTCATATTTGCTCCTTATTACACAGAAAATGCAGAACATTCTTGTCCCAGGTTATCCTAGGGGCCTGAGAGAAAGAGGGCTTTCTTCTGCCAACAGTTGTGCTAGACAGCACAGCAGTTCAGTTGGACTGAACAGCACAAAATTTTCTGGTTAAGCAGCTAGGCTTTTGCAATTATGGGAACAATACATGGGAATAATCTGCCAGCAATTCAATACCTAGCACTTCTGGTGTCAAGTGTAGACTGGTGTGTGAAACATTTAAACTAATTGCACATCATGTGCTAAAATGTGTACCTAAGAAGTATGTCCAAAACTGACAACATGATGAGTATGGGGCTATTTAAAATCAGTATGGACAATTTGTGTCTGTCTTGATCTAGAAGGACAGAAACACTTAGGGAAGTCTTAAATTCTGTTTTGCAACTAACACCAGCAGCTCAAAATAGCTAGTTCTAGATAACCATTTAGTCAGTTTGCAATAAATAGGTTGGAATTTTCTTTAACTAACATATCTGTTTGAGGTATTTCATACATACAGTTAGGCATCACCTCCTAAAGGTAATGTAAGTCAGTTCTTCCAGCTACTTAATTGACTTGGTATAAGTGATTGTGATTTTGGTTTGCTGTGGTGGCATTCTGAGTGTCTATGTGTCAAGTGTGGTATAAAACTATCAGCCTTCTACACCATGACAGTCAACCTTAATTTCTGGAAAAAAAAGGAGTTTTTATCTCCACACACTTATGTATCTATTACATTCAACATACACAGAATGACATATTCTACATATCAGATAGAAACTATAATGTAAGAAAAAAGTAAAGACTGAAAAATAGAATAAAGGCTGAATGCTATATGACCTTACAATATTGAGTAAAAACATTCTTGGACATCAGTGGAATTTCATACGAGTAAGGGATTAAGATGATTTCTCAAGAGAATGAATCTGTGTCTGGTGACAGAATTGGTCCATTACTTCCATTGTTTTCATTATGCCTTTATTTTAAAATGCTTTTTAGTTATCTGCATTTAAGGGGATTAGCAGAGAATAAAAAAGGAAGTATTAAGTAATTTCATACTGGTCTATGGAATATAGACTAGAAATCTAGAACTTTTGTAAAATTTTATTAGACATGTTCAGGAATCTTTTAATTCACATTGGTGGCTTTTTCACATAAATAGGCTTTTCCATGACATCTCTTTAGGAATATTGCTGAAAGTGTAACTAAATGGCAAAACAGAGAAATAAATAGGGCTTTAGCTTTTCAACAACGATGCAGACTTGAGTTATGTGTTATCCTTAATAACTGAAGGCCCTGCCATGTGTTAACTTGTGGAGATCATACAGTTGCAAATGTTACCATCTGCTCTAAAACTATTACATCAGAAAAATTCAGTGTAATCAGCTCTCTGATACATCACATCTTGCATGTATCTAGATCTAATTAAAGAAAGGACCATTTGTTGTAGGATCAACTTGCTGATAAAAGTAATGTAAATCCTCAACTGTAAACTCAAACTGTACCAGAGTGTACTCTGATGACACCTCTCCTTTTTGTTATCCTTGACTCCCCTAAGCTGAGCATTTTCAACACTTCTCTGTTCCTTAGGTTTTTTTGTCCTGTTGCCTTTACAAGGTTTCTGAGGAGAATGGATTATTCAGTGTTAGGATGGCTATGTCTAGCTCTTTCTGTGGTGCATTATAAGAGGATAAAAGAATTCAATCCAATTTTGGTTTTGTTTTAATTTTTATTTGTTTATTTATTTAATTAATTTTTTCCCCTTGTATATTGTCTGAGTTTGGGGTTTTCTTTGAGTTGAGTTGATCTGGAACTTTTTTAGCCATTGTTTATAATATTTCAACCATCTTTTACACTCGCATATTAGAAGCCACTCTTTTCTACAGGAACTTGCTGTTCGATGTTTTGGGGGACACCTTGCAGGTGCAAACCCACAGACCATATGTGGAGATGCTTTCTCATTTACTGTGAGCAGCTTCCTGCGGCAGTGGAAGTCACCAAACACAGTTGCTATGTGGGAATAGTACAAACCCTGACAGTGGTAAGGGAGCCATCCAGTGGGCTCTGGTGAGACACACAGCCATGAGAAATTAAAATTGACTAATCGCTGGGGAGTTTCTGTCTGACTTTTTGTCTTTGTTGTGGAGAACTAATTTTCCCTGAAACGTAAAAATTTCTGAAGATCAGGGTATGGAGCTTCACTTTCTAAATGCTCATTTAATTAAGCTGTGAACACGAAGCTCTGGGGTATTTTTCAGTTTATATAACAGAAAGAGAAATCTACCATATAATAATGAATGAGGTTGGAAGACATTTAATTAATCCTTTGATTTCTATTTGAAATACAGTTTAATCCTAATGGTTTTGATGTTAAGTGTGTGATATTTTAACTGAATTTTAAAAGTTTCCAAATTCTCATTAAAGATATCTTTAGATTCTTTAAAAAGATTCTTATGTATGATAATTTATGCTCATTTATGGATGATTTTTCTATGATATCTTCCCTTACCAGAGAAAACTAAGAAGTAATGGAAATGATGACTTCTAATGCTATACAGCAGCTGAAGGTCTGCAATCCAGAAAAATTTACATTATAGCTCAAGGAGTAAGTAGAAATCATCACTCCTTTCCAAGCTTGGAGAAAATATTAATTGAAATGAAGATTAATCTTTATCTTTATTGCAAATAATCTAGCACATATTAGCTTTTTTTTCCTATAAATTTTACTCATCAGAACTTGATCAGGGGTTGATCTTCAGTAAAAACACTTGACTTTGTTCCTTGACAAAGAATGTCTTAAATACTTGTAAAGTGAGATATAATCACACACACACAAAAAAAAAAAAAA
>VZRH01001004.1:769298-819058 GCA_013397555.1 Urocynchramus pylzowi | reverse complement strand
AAAAAAAAAAAAAAAGCAGCTAAGAAACTATCAATTGAAAAAGTAAGAAGAACTCACAAAACCAGAGATGGATTTCAAATTTTTGCTGCTCCCTGTATGGTATGATACTCTGAGGCTTGCTTCTCTTCTGATCACCTCTCTAATCTGTCATTTAGTACAGAATATTTTGCTGAAGTTCATCTGACATAACTGTAAGTATAGTTTATTAAGTAAGTCTGTTCTTAACTTTTTTATCTCAGGCAACTCCTAGAACACTGAGAGTTTTTATTCACATTTTAATAAATGATAAGCAAATCAAATTTTGGATTATCTTTATAAGTCGTCTAGGTATGTATTCAAAACCAGCTGACTTTAGCTACATTATAATACCAAATAATCAATGTAGTTCCACAATGAGCAAAAAATATATTGCAATCATATTCAAAAACATGTAATATTCTTGTCTTACAAATACAATATGAAATGTAGATTATACTACTTGTTACTTCACTGTCTATTTGGTACAAAATTTGAGGTCTTTCAGGATGTTTTAATCACGTTTTTAAATTTGTTTATTTATTTTACTACTGTGTCTGAAAGCCCGTAAGTCTCTTACAAGCCTGAAACAAATGCATATACAAATTTGGGAACTACATATACAGTAGCTCCAGGAGCTCAGGATATAATTTCTTAATGCTGTAGTATACAAAGGATGCCTCTGATTAACATAGCATTGAAAAGCCTTACATAATTTTTGTCAACAATTTCCTCTTGTGAATTTTACCATATAGGTCTATGCAATTTTGCCTGTTGGACCAATAAAAGCCATGCTAAAATTTTGTCTTCCTCAGCTTCGGCTGAAAACTGCTCTGAATTCTGTAAAACTGTTGCAGTCATGGTTTTTTACTGTTGCGATTGATTGTTGGACTATTTTGTAAGAACTCCCTTATTTTATGAAAATGTGTTTTCTGCTTGTTGCATTCAAAATACAGTTATTTTACATTTCAGAGAAAAAGAAAGAGTGGATTAGAGAATTCTCTGTATAGTTATACTAGTACTAATAATTCGTTTTCATTGAGAGTAAAGCAGTTGAAAATAATGTATTTCAGGAGAAACCCTCCTTTTTCAGCTTTTTACTGACTTGTAATTTGGGGATGGTTGGCTTGTAAGTGAGCAGGTGCTGTTCTTAAATGCAGTTTGTTTCCTATTCTTTACATGAACACCACAATTCATGCTGCTGTTTAAAAAAAGGTTTTCAGACCTGTTATAGTATATTCTGCATGACACATTTCCTGGTTTCTAATTCAAAACAGATGTAGAATGGTTTCTCCTTTTCCATGGTGATTTTATTCCTTAACCTCATTCCTTTCTAGTTTTCTGTTTCCTTTTTTTTTTTTTTTCCCTTTTTGGGGTGGGGGGTAGTGGTTTGTAAGGGCAGGGGGCAGGCTGAGGAGAGTAGCTTTGGCTACAGGAATACAGTTTCTTGCCAATGCTGGGCTATTGAGGGAGGAAAGATCAACAAATAGACCTTCTGTATTGATTCCCAAGAGAACTGAGAGGAAGCAAGTAGTCCAAAGCCTATTCTTCCTGAATCTCTTTGCAAAGGTCTGGGGGAGGTGATGAAGTCTGCTTTTAAAATGTAATAACACTTTTTAAAAAATGTCAATTTATGAACATAAAGTACTGAAACTGATAAACAAACTGACTGTTCTGACATAGACAATATATCATTAATATATTTTTACTGCTAGAAATACACCAAAATGTTGTATGATTCACAGCTACTATATGAGCAGCTACACTATATAAACTAGACTGCTAGATGAGAATGTAAAACAGTTCCTTCTTCCAGCATCTACAGTAAAAAGGGTTTTTCCATCTTGATTTTCAGTTTCCTTATCATCTTCCCATTCTTCTGCCAAAAATGAAGCCAAATAGCTGATCTTTTCTTAGACTTCTGGTTATGAGACAGCACCAAGCTATACTTGACTCGTATTTGCTGAACTAATCAGTTACTGACCAATACAAAACATTTCCAAAGTGCACCCTGAGAAAGAGGCACTTTATTTTCGAGATTAAATTTTCAGCCTATGAAATCACATTCCAGTTAACTACCTACTTTCAAAATAAATTGTTTTCAAAACATAAGGTAAAATTTTTTCAGTTTTTACAATTGCGTCTGACCTGCATCTACAAGGCTTTAGAGCTGTATTTTCATGTTTTGGTCATTCTCTTATATTAAAAATCCATTCAAACAGAAGTGAATTCAACTACAGTCTTCATTGTGTAGCTGAAGTGGCAAGGGTTCAAGAAGCAGAACTGTTGCTAGGAGATCTGAGAAACAGTAATTCACAGTAGCCCTAAAGCCTTTCTGTGTCTGTCTCTGCCAACACTAGAAGGTTCCAAATGAAAAACCTCAGAGCCACTGTTTTCCAAAAGCCAACTTCTTAGCTGTATTACCCCACACTGGCTGATCTGGCCAAGAAAACAACTGTCCTTATTTTTCAATTGTCTCAGGCATTACTAGTGTGCATCACCTCGTAAAAATGTGATTGCTTATTTGCCCTATTTAAGACCAAAGTAAGAGCAGAATTCAAAATATTTGTGTTCTAATGCAAGTGGAAGCATAGCATTCAAATGCAAGGAAAGTGATAGTGGCAGTACCACTGCCTTAAGCAGTAGTTATACTTAGCTGTTTTAAATGTAGCTGAAATTCACAGTTCAGCAGTAGAAGGTAGAGGATTGTGAGGCAGGTCTTCCATTAAGGACAACAGAGTTCATTACCACCACATTTTTAATAGAAGTCACCTTGTTAATATCTTTATTTTCTTTGTGCTGAATAAGACAAAAACAGTCTAAATGCCAGCAGCAAGGTCGTCTTCCTAACCACAGAAAAGGATGGTGCTGTATCCCCCAAGGAGGAGGGGACTGGCAAAAAAAGCCTTATAAGTGTCACTGTTGTATCTCAGGTTATAACTGATATTGGAATCTCTCTGTCTTAATCCCCCCAAAAATACCTTCATCAGAATGCCTTCTGCTCTCAATGACAGTTAAGTAACTCATATAGTAGATTTATGTAATAAAATATTGACCATTTATAAATTAACAATTCAGTGTACAGCCGATAACCTCTTTGTTTGCCTAAAGCATATCCCACTCGGATAAGGTGTATGATTGGGTATAACAGTGCAATTATGCTAGTATATGTAATGCAAGCACAAGCACACTACCATATATAATTATACTAGTATAATTGCTGGTCTCCTACCAGGATTAGATAAACAGCAGCGCTTCTGTTTGTTGGTGACAATGTCACAAAATTGCCCACAGGTTAGCTAGTTTGTGTAGGAGTGGGAGAATCACTTGTCAGCAGCCTACCTTATCCTTATTGTTAATGAATACATAATTATTAGAGCTTTTAAAAGAGTAAACACCTTCATTTGCATTTATTGAATGACAAAAGGTCTGTAGTCAGAACTTGGACCTCACTGAAAAGTTATTCCAACAGAGTTTGTTTAGATGTTTAAGGTCAGACATTATATAAAAGTACAACAAAGGATAGAGAGACTAGGATCTCAGGCAAGAAAGAATGGGGGTTATAGTGCATTTCTTTGTCTGGTATGCTCTCTCCTGTGGCGTATTATACTTTTTGCAGATTTTTGTACATTTTACATTTTAAGGGAAAGCATAAAGAACAAAAGTTCTTCTGGGTTAAATTACTAAAAACTGAATGTCTATTACGTCTCTAATTTCATAACAAGCATCTATTGCTCAGCTGATTCCTTCCATTTTTGTGGTTGTTATGTATTTACACAGGTAGTTCACAAATTTCAGGAATCCATGGTAAATTCCTGGCCCTATGAAATTCAATTTGAAAGTCAACTTCAAGTCATACTACTAGGTTTAGGGTATTGCCAAATGGAAGCTGAAAAATTCTGATGAAGATACAGAGATTAATCTTAGGTTTTAAATAAAAAGAATTCATAATCATGAATTAAAATAATGCTTTCAAAAATTGAACAGGACTAAAAGACAAAACAGAACATAATTATAGCATCTGTTTGCCCATAAAAATACCATGCCCTGCCATAAAGACTACAGGACTGAAGCCCAAGAGGTACACACTTCAGTGCAAAGTAAATATACTGTCACTTAGGTTTGCAGAAGGTTTATAATAAGAATATGGTGTAGCTGTGTTTCTGAACTATCAATTCAAAGCCATCAAGGCCTTAAATGTGTTTTGAGTAATCAGGAGAAAAGCTGTGTAAAATTGAGCTAATTTTCCTGATCTTTGCCACCTATCAGAAATTACTGTAACAGACTTAAGACAATTATTTGTAGCTTAAATGCTAAAATTAAAGCAAAACCACGGTTTAATATGTGTAATAAGACAAAGTACATTAATCTGCTAGCTGTTTTATAACAAACCTTTTTTTTTTTTAATGTTTCTTTAAGGAAAAGTGCATCATGGCCTTGAACACATCAGCAGGTTCTAATTGCCATGAGAAGCCTGTAACCCTCTTTCTCTCTTTCTCTGTATGCCCCTTGTGTGAACTCTTGTCCTCACTGAGTGGTTGACTGCTTTTATTTAGGGCCAAATCACTTTCCCTTCCCAAAAATGCAACCCTTGCTGCTCGCTGACATGTTTATTTGTGACTTGTCACTTCAAATGTCTTTAATGAGTCCCTCAAAAATGTATCTCAACTTTTAAATAAAAATAAATGTGAATTCCCAGCATTTCTTGTGTATCTTTCACTGTCACGTTAACTTAAATTGAACAAATTTTCTTAAGTATAACAAATAGTTTAATGAAGCTTATGACAAAGGTTTGCCATAGATGATTTTTCTCTGTTTCTCTGAAGGAAAAAAAAAAGCTGCATTTAGAAAGAGAAGATCAGGTTTACCTCAACAGAGTTTGCCTAAGTAGATTACAATTAGAAGACTGATAACTACTAATTTGATAGCAAATTTCAGTTGCCTTCTAGCATGCATGAATCTGCTGTTAAACTCACCAATTCTTTGGGGTCTGAATTTCTATCAATAATAAATTCTGCATTACAGTAAAGGCAGATAAAGTTTCTAATTTTAAACTTCTTTTTTTTTACAATTATGATAATATATGAAACTTTGTAACATAGTGCTGGCAAACATTTTATCTGTGTCCACAGTTAAAACCTTCTTTATTGAGTTTTATATAGTACACATATACCTAAACATTGCCGATCACCTCATCTATTAAAACTAAGTTCCAAAAAGTATTTGGAGTTGAAGTTCGTTCTAGCTTATTGCTAGTGACTTGTTATTTTTCATTAGAACAAAAAACATACAAAATTTCTTCATTTCAGTTTTGAAAAGTCAACTAAAATGTCAAAATCAATCCTGATTGACACATTCACAAGACACTTTGCTTTGCTATGCTTTGGAATTCATCCTTTAAAGTACTTATTCTCTGATAGATATGGAAAAACTGTTAGAATCTTACTGTTTAGCTGTGAGAATGCACATGGATGTCAGACATACCATGGAGCTTCAATTCTACCTGAGAAAAAGACCAGAGGAATGTGTGTAGGAATCTGGGAATCATAACTTAGAATTATGGATTTCCCTAGTATTGGCTAAATCATTTTTCTGTCTGTATTTTATTTAAAATGTACACAATGAACTTTGTATCTACCTTGGTTTTATGAAACTGATTCAGAACAGACTAAGGAACTGTGAGTGTTATTGCAAGCTATACCAATGCAGGCTATGCCACTGTTTACAATACCACATCTTCAACCATCCTGCTTTTTTTACAATTCTAGCATGAGGAGTAGGTATGGATTTTCAGCCAATCAGTATGTTTGAAGCACAATAAATACCCAATTATATCTTGGAAAGGTGTTTATGTATGAATACAATGAGAGTTAGGGAGCTGAATTTATGGTTTTAGTACAGATTCTGACTGTTGTCAGAATGAATTTTTCAGTTGCCTCTAAAAAAATAGATAATACTGAAAACAATGGACATAGAATGAAGAAAATATTGTAGAACCTTACAGTAATATAATCTACAAACAAAAAGATCTCTCAAGTTTGATATTTGAGGATTTATCTCAGTGTCCTTCTAAAAGGAAAATTTCATAAGAACAAATGTTTTATTCTCACCCAAAGTATTTATATCCCATTTCCATGTCCTTGTGGCTCCTCCCAAAAGCATTTTTACCCGGCATAAATTCCTCTCACAGAATAGGTCCACCAGCAATTATCATAGAATAACTGAGGTGGGAAGAGACCTCCAGAAACCATGTAGTCAGCTCTATTGTTCAAGGCAGGCTCAACACAAATTTTACTCATTACTTGGGATGAACACCATCACTTTTTGGCTAATTCATAGCTGACTTGGAGATCCATCTGACCAATCTTAGAGTTCTTCTTTTCATCTAATGCAATAACTGAGGTTTTGCTGTATCCAGGTTGCACTTTGTAAACTCCATTTTCAACAACTGTATTGGGTTTGCATGGCCTGGTTTTGGTAGCAGGTGGGATGTGTGTGTGGACTGCAGGACTTGCTTTTGTGAGAAGCTGTTGGAAGCTTCTTCCATGTCCAGCAGAGCCAATCCCTGGTGGCTCCAAAGACTGACTTGCACCTGGCCAAGGCTGGGCCAAGTAGAAGTGGTAGTAACGCCTCTGTGATAACAGGTTTAAGAAGAAATGAAGACAAAAAATTGTTGCACAATTTTAATATCAGCCAGAGAAGAGCAGAGTGGAATGTGTGAGAACAGCTCTACAGACACCAAGATCAGTGAAGAAGGAGAGGGAGGAGGTGCTCCAAGTACTGGAGCTGAGATTCCTCTGCAGGCCATGGTGCAGACCCTTGTGAGACAGCTGTGCCCCTGCAGCCCATGGAGATCCATGAGGAATGCAGAGATCCACCTGCAGCCCATGGAGGAGCCCACGCTGCAGTGGATGGATACCTGGGAGGAGGCTCCTATGGGAGACCTATGGAGAGAGGGGCCCTGCTCCCAGTCTGGAGCAGCTTGTCCTTGGAGGACTGCACCCCATGGGAGAGTGACCCACGCTGCGGCACTCTGGGGACAACTGTTGCCTGTGGGATGGACCCACATTGGAGAATTTTGTGGAGATCTGTCTCCATGGGAGGGGACCCCACAGTACAGCAGGGGAAGGACTCCTCTCCCTGAGCAGTGGGAGAAGCCATGAACTGACCATAACACCCATTCCCTGTCTCCTTGCACTGCTGGGGTACGAGGTAGAAGTGAGAAGGAGTAAGGGGTGGGGGAAAGGTTTTTTTAAGGCACTTATTTTACTTCTCATTATCCTGCTCTAATTTTATTAGTAACAAAAGTAGACTTTTTTTTTGCTTCCCCATACTTTGTACCTTCTAGCTATCCTTTTTTCTTTTTCTTGTGTATATTTCTTCTCTATACTTCTTTTTTTGGATTTAATCTGTTCCGTTTCTCTATTTAGTTGGTAAGCAGCAGCAGTGGCACACCAGGTCGGTCCAGGTGTGAGGGACAAATTGGGTTCTACAAGGGGGTTGCCAAGCTCATGGACACCCAACAGCATCCCAGAGCCCCATTAGGACTGGGAAGCCCCCAAAGACAATCAGGCATGATGGTGGGCGAGATAAAGGGAGATGGCCTACTATTGAATCAGTGACTGTGGTGAAGTCACTCTCCTAGGACTGACATGTGTCCCATCCCAAAATTGCTTCAGGTACTGTACTGAGATACCCACCCCCAAGGTAAGACCACCTGTCATTGAGTAAGACATATGATTAAAGGCACTCTTCACGTGAAATTGAAGAAGTAGTACAAAAGTGAGTCAAGAATGAGAAGTTAGGGAAGATTCCATTGCAACTTCTGATAACAGTTGATGGGCCGAACCTCTCATCTTCCCCTTAGGGTGCCAGTTGGGTAAGAGCTGTACTCTAATGTATGATGAATCATCATCTCAAGTTAGCTTTTATTAGGGATTAAAGTTTGTTAGTATACTGTTTTGAATTACTACATTGCTTTGAATATGTTTTCACAGTCAAATACTATCACCAGCAACCCTTGAACCTTGACCTGTCACAATTACCTAAGTAGTGTTATTCTGTAAATGGGTAATATGAGTTCTTCAAGGGCACTGGCAGTCACTTGCAGTGAGTAAAGGTAAGAAGACCCAGGACGGGGTGTCTGTTTGGCGTGTGACCCTAAAGAAGTCAGTTGAACTGCCCTCCAATCTGGTGAATGGCTCAGTGAAGGGTCCCCGTGACAAGACACTGACAGACTGGTCAGGCACAAGGGTCTTCGCTTTCCTGGGGCACGGACAGACTAACCAAACATCAAGGGCTTGAGAAAATCTCCCTTCCCATGTGACAAGTGCCGATACTGAAACTTGGTGGGACAAATCCTATGGGTGCAGTGCAACTACTGATGGCTACAGGCTCTCCAGAAGAGACAGGTGAGGAAAGAGAGAGGCAGAGGGGTCGCCCTCTACATCAGGCGGTAGACTGAGTGTGAAGAGCTGTCTCTGAAGAGCAGCCACGAGCAGGCCAAAAGCCTGTGGGTAAGGATTAGGGACCGAGACAACAAAGGGAACCTTGTGGATGGATTTAAGTACAAACCCCTGATCAAAGGGACCCTATTGATGAAGCCTTCTTGCTCCAGCTACAGGACGCATCACGCTCACAAGCTCTTGTCCTGCTGGGGCACTTCAACCATCCCAAAATCTGCTGGGAAAGCAGCATAGCAAGCTGAAGGCAAGCCAGGAGGCTCTTGGAAAGCATGAGGGATGCCTTCTGGAGCAAAGGAATAGACAGCAGCCCTACCAGAGGGGATACAATCCTGGATCTGATGGGCACCAGAGGAAGTGAGCTGATCTTGAACATCATGCTTGGAGGGAGTCTGGGCTGCAGTGATCGCACAGTGCTGGAGTTTGCGGTCCTGAGGGGTACAGGCCAGGCGAGGAACAAAGTTAGGCCCCTGAACTTTAGGAAAGCAGACTTCCAGCTCTCCAAGGAGAGCCACTGAGATCCGCTGGGAGACTTCCCTCAGGAACAAGGGAGTGGAACAGAGCTGGCAGATCTTTAAGTAAGTCTTCCACTGAGCACAAGAGCAATCCCCCGGAGCAAGAAACTGGGCAAGGAAGGCAAGGGAACAGCAGGGCTGAGTAGGGAACTGCTGGTCAGACTGAAGGGAAAGAAGCAAATGGACAGGCAGTTGAAGCTAGGATGGGTGGCCCAGGAAGAGCTTGAAGAGACCCTAAAGAGATCAAGTTTGGTTGTGCAGGGTCAGGGTGAGGAAGTCCAAAGCAAAACTGGAATTGATCTTGCCAAATGACACAAAGAATAACAGGAAGGGCATCTACAGGCATGTTAACCACAAAAGGAAAGCCAAAGAAGGTGACCCCCTCTGATAAATAAGGGTGGAAAATCAGAAGCAACAGATGAGGAGAAGGCTGAGGTACTCAACATCATTTTGCTTCAGTCTCCAAGGGCAACATTTCTTCCCACATCTCCTGAGAGGATAGAAAATAGCACAGGGGCTTAGGGAACAAAGTCCTTCCCACTGTAAGTAAAGACTAGATTCATGTCCACTTAAGCAACATGAGTGTACAGAGGTCTGTAGGACCCAATAAAATGCATCCCAGAGTTCTGAGGGAATGGCTGATGTATTTGCCAGGCTGTTGTCCATGATATTTGAGAATGTCTTGGAAGTCAGGTGAAATCCTGGGTAACAGGAAAGAGGAAAACAAGGTACAGTTGTTATGAATTCGGTTCGATTGGCTTTAGGAAAATGGAGAGTTGTTTGTTGTAAGGAGGGAGGGGCTCCAGGATTTGGGGGGGGGCAATGGACAGAGGAGACGAAGGGTGATTGGACCAAGACACCGACCAATCATTCGATGCCCTGAAGAAAGGATTGGTCCAGAATGAATGTCGCTAAGGGCCAATCGGAACGCCGGGATTCCACCAATCAGTGCAGGGATCCAAATCCCACCAATCCTGGACCTAAGGGGTGTTATAAAGAAGGGGAGTTTGGAGGCAGGTGGGGCTCTTTCTGTTCCGTGGGTGGTGGGAGTGGTTCACGGGAGAAGGAACCCAGGGTGTGTGTAACATGCTGATATTTTTGAGCTGCTGTGGGGGGGGTTCAGGCTTATCCTGGATCCTCCATTCCTTGTGGCTTGTTTTTAAATAAACTAGAGCCTTTTCCATTTTTCTTTGGAATCTGGCCTTATTCACTCATTACACCTGTTTTCACAGAAGGCAGAAAGGAAGACTCCGGGAAGTACCAGCCTGTCAGCTTCACCTCTGTGTTTGGGAAGATCATGGAACAGAGCCTCCCAAAAGCTGTGTTAAGGCACACATAGGACAGGGAGGTGATTTGGGACTGCCAGCACAGCTGCACCAAGGGCAGGTCCTGCCAGACCAACCCAGTGACCTTCTGAGGTGGGGTGACTGCATGGGTGGGCAGGGGAAGGGCAACAGATGTCATTTACCTGGACTTCTGTAAAGCCTTTGACACAGGCCCCTGCAATATCTTCTTTCTAAAATGGAGGCAAATGGATTTGTTGAGTGAAATGTTAGGTGTATGAGAAATTGGTTGGACAGTGGCATCCAGAGAGTTACGGTTAATGGACAGCTGTGACCATTAACTGTGACCAAGTGGTGTGCCTCAGAGGTCCACATGGGGACCAGAGTTATTTAAACATTGAATATTTTCATTATGACATACACAAATTCATTGAATGCAGCCTCAGCAAATTTGCAGATGATACCAAATTGTGTGATATGGTTGGCACACCTGAAACATGGGATGTCATCCAGAAAGCTCTGGAAAAGCTTGAGAAGTGGATCCTTAGGAATCGCACAAGGTTTAACAAAGAGTACAGGTTTTGGCTGGTGTAGAGTAAACCTCCACAATGGCTGGTATGGGGCTGTGTTTTGGATTTGTGCTGAACTCAGGGTTGGTAATGCAGAGATAATTTTGTTATTGCTGAGCAGGGCTTGCACAGAGCCAAGGCCTTTTCTGCTTTTGGTACTGCCATACTGGGGAGGGGACGGGGGGTGCTCAGGAGATCAGGAGGAGATGGAGCCAGGACAGGTGACCCAAACTGGCCAAAGGGATAATCCAGACCATCTGACATCATGCTCAGTATAAAGTGAGAGGAAGTAGGAAAAAGGGGTGTGTGTTTGTGTTCATTTGGAGCAATGGTGTTTTTCTTGCCAAGTCACTGTTATGTGTGATGGGGCCCTGCTCTCCTGGAGCTGGCTGAACACCTGCCTGCCCATGGGAAACACTGAATTAATCCCACATTTTGTTTTCCTTGCGTGTGTGGCTTCTGCTCTCCTTTTTAAACTGTTTTTATGTCAACCCCTGAGCTCTTCAGCTTTTACCCTTAACGATTCTCTCCCCAGGCCTGCTGATAAGAGAGTGAGTGAGAACCTGTGGGGGTTTGACTGCTGGCTGGGATCAAACTATGACACAAAACCAAGGGCAAGGTGCTGCACTTGGATTGGGGCAGCCTCTGGTACGAGCACAGGCTGGGGGATGAAGAGATCAGAGCAGCCCAGCTGAGAAGGATTTGAGTGTGATGGGGGATGAGAGGCTGGACCTGACCCAGCCATGGGCACTCCCAGCCCAGAGAGCCAAACATGTCCTGGGCTGCATCCAGAGCAGCGTGGGCAGCAGGGCCAGGGAGGGGATTCTGCCCCTCTGCTCTGCTGAGACCCCACCTGCAGGGCTGCATCAGCTCTGGGGTCCCAGCACAGGAAGGAGATGGAACTGGAGTGAGTCCAGAGAGGACCACCAAAATGATAGAGGGCTGTAGCACCTCTCCTATGAGGAAGCAGAGAGAATTGAGTTTGTTCAGCCAGGAAAATATGCACCTTCAGGGAGACCAAATTGCATCCTTCTAGTACTTGAAGGGAGCCTACAAGAAACCTGGAGAGATTTTATTTTTTTGTGAGAATGTTTAGTGACAGGACAAGGGGCAATAGCTTCAAATTGAAAACCAGTAGGTTTCTATTAGATATCAAGAAAAAATTCTTTAGTGTTTTTTCTCTCAAATTTCAATCCTTTTTCTAGACTTCCTTGCCCCATTATTTGTGTACTTCTTATATTTAGTCTCTGTAAAACACCTGAGAATCCCTTTGCCAATAAACTGGCAGGAAGGTTGTATTAACCAACAATTTTGTTTCTTCTATCAATGTCTGCTAATTTCTTCTATTACCTGCTTTGACACCAGGCTTGACACAAACAACTACACCAGAACGCTGAAAATCTTGTGGCTTTCTCTTTGAAAATATTTTTATGAGAAAGCAGTGAAAATGTCAGGTTTGCTGTTACAGTGCCCAAAAAGGTAATCTTAATGTTTAAGAAAAGATCATGCCTATATTTGGCCCCAACTTCAACATATATAAGAGAAAAATACATTAATTGCAGGAAATTAATTTTTCTGATAGTAATTTTTGCAGTTTGTGAAATTTAGGCAACACTTGTAGGTGAAATTTAGGCAACCCTTGTAGCTAGGTTTATCTGATCTCTATACTACAATACCTAATGTATATTCTGATTTCTTTAACAAAATCATAATTTATTCATTATTTTCACTGTTGGGGTGGAAAATGGAGTGGATCCTTACACAGCAGACTTGAGTTCACTCTAGTGAAATGCTCTTACTGAGATCATTCGTATATTAGGAAGATAATTACTGCAAGAATAATTTCAGAAACAGTCAGGTAAAATGACACTAACTTTTAAATATTCCTGTTAATCATATTGCAATTACTTTTTATCTTCCAAATGATCCCTTGTCCTCCTTATACAATTTTCTGCTTTGAAATAGCCTATGTGTATAGCTTTGACTTTTCTGGAGATCAAGACACAGTCTTTCATTTGTGATGACATTTTTTCTGACTCTGAATGTGTTTTCTCTTGGTCTCAAGCCTGTATGTAATCCTGAAAACATTGTGCCTTGAGATGAAATTAACAGGTTTTATTTTTTTTCTTTTATGTTGTTCATCTGTGCGTTTTTGTAGGTTCCACTGAATTCTTTCACTCTTTGGATTAAATGTTCTGTGAGTTCCAAGACAAGACACTTCCTTTGAATCATAGGATCACAAGATACTTTATGTTGGAAAGAGCTGCTGGAGGTCATTTCGTTAAACTTCCTGTTCAAACAGGCTGACCTTCATCATTAGCTGAAGCTGCACAGGGTCCTGTTCTAATGAATCTAGAAAAATTTAGAAGAGGAATACTTTGTAATCACAAAACAATTTCTGTATCATCTATGTTTTCCCAGTTGTGTTCCAATTCCTGTATCATCTATGTTTTTTTCTTTACAGGCAGTGAAAATTCATGACTTGTTACTTCTGCATTTTGTTTTTCTGATGTGCACCTCTTAGGTGCACTGCTTAGGAAAGTTTGGTTCCATTTTCTCTGCAATCCCCCTGCAGGTAGGTGAAGAGTTTCCTTCTAATCTCCAGTCCTAGCTCTTCCTCCTCAGGTGCTCCATCCTCCTTACTTTCTCCTGCCTCTGCTCAGACTTGCTCCAGTGTGTGTTGGAAAGCCCAAAACTGAACACAGTACTGCTGTGTCATTGATGCGCTGCACTTGTAACAGAGATGTAGCAATGTGGTTTTTGGTCTAAACTGGTGATCTACCAAAGTTTCACAGTAAGTGTGAGAGTTGTTAAATCAGATGTGATGGCAAGGAGCTCTTAAGTGTTTACTGCATAAAGGACAGGGTCAGGCAGAACTATCAGAGGCCCTGCTGTTGAGTCAGAGGTTCAGAAAGGACCCCGTTGCTTTCTAAACTTCCTTCATGAGCGGAGCTCACGTGCAGCTGCATCCAGACCTAGTCCCAGACTTGGTCCATGGCTGAGTGATAACATGGGCACAATCAATCCTTTGTATCACTTAGGTAGGATTTCAAAGTTTAGGATCCTATTGATCACTTACCAAGGATCTGTTACAACAAGGAATCTCTCAGCCTTGAGGAGTAACCTTGAGAGGTGTCCCTGCTCAAGGGGAGGTCCTGGCTGCAGCCTGCTGTCCCATGGGAGAGATCAATGGGCCCTGGGCTGTCCTTTGTTGGTGGAGGAGGATGGTTGACTTGCACCAGCTGTACTTGGGGTTGGCACGTGCTCAACTAGCCCTTGCCTTGTTGAACAAGAATTACGGACCTTGGCTGCTGAGCAAGAGTTATGGCCCTGAACTATTGCATCTCTCACAAACATCACCGGTGGCCATTGCTCGAGCAGAAATGGGGGAAATGGGGACACAACATCACATGCAGAAACAGCCTTGAAAATGCCAAATAGAAGAGAAAAGTTTTTTTCCTTGACTTGCTAGTCTGCACCCTTTGGTCATTCCAGACACAGGAGATCTAGGCTCCATGTAATCTGGAAATTATTATCGAGGTTTGAAACAAGAAATACGTTTTTTCTTTTCAGCTAAATGAGAACTTTTTATAGCTCGATGAGGTAGACAGCAGTTTACAAGAGACCACAAGATGGTGCTAGAGATGGGCGACTTCAAGGAGCTGCACAATAGCGGCCACTGCATCTTGTTTCTGGGCACCAGTTAGCCCATGTAATTTGCCAGAGGCAATGAAGGGAGAGGCTGGTAGAGAATCTTCTTTTCTGCAGTCTCTTTGTATAAACAGGGAATATGGGGAGTCGCACTTAAAGCACACAAACTATGATTTCTTCGGTTGGACAAATTTTGGACAAGCAGAATCAAACCCAAAATGACACTAAAATAATGTCTGTTTATATGCATTTTCAAAATTCATACCATGTATATAGAAATGTAGCAACACTCAAGGGAGAGTATTCTTCTGTTTGAATCGGCTGGGAATTACAAGATACACATGTATTGTATTTGCTCTAATGCCACACTGACCACGTCATCCTATCTAAGAAAAAAGAACCCATGACATCAGATTGTGAATGCAAGGTGAGAATTTAACACCAAGGAAAAGGCATAAATGAGTCCTTCTACTGAGATGTTGTGTTACTGAAGGTCTTTAACTGAAATTGCATAATTTGGATTGCTTACAAGTTTTAGCAGTATTGCAATTGCACCTATGCAAGATGGTAATAATTTGTTTAGACTGTAGAGACATTCAGTGCCTACTGAATGTTGAACAAGAATTATGGACCTTGGCTGCTGAGCAAGAGCTATGGCCCTGAGCTATTCCATCTATCAGTCAGTTGCACCACAAACATCCCTGGTGTCCATTGCTCGAGCAGAAAAGGAAGAAGTGGAGGCACCATCACATGCAGACATAGCCTTGAAAAAATGCCAAATAGAGGCAAGAAAAATGACAATTTCTAATTCCAATTTCTAGCTCTTTTGGCTGCCTATAATGAAGGAAGAGTATGTAACACAGAGAAAGATCACTTGCTTTACAGTTATTGTAATTCTTCTTACAGGTTTTATTGTAGGAAGTCACAAATATGGTCAAAATACCACAAGTAATAGATATGAAGAATACTTGCATTACATTGGCAAGTATTCTTCATACATTATACATCTAAGCAAACAAAATGCAGTACTTTATTTAAGGCACAGCTTTAGAAGGGCAGAAATACAAGAGCAACATATCTATATTATTATTTTAACATTGGTTAGATGAAAGTTAAAATATGTAATTGTTTTAAACAGCAAAATACTAATTATATTTTATATTCTAATTTTAGACACATTGGATTTTATTGTAAAGTGTTTGAAACTATATTTTTCTGAAAGGCTAAAAATGAAAGCCATTCTGAAATTTTTTTAGAAAATTTCATTTTCTATTTTAAAATAAAATTTCTGTATCATTTCCACCTCACATGTTAAAAACTTATCTGCCACTCACAAGACACTTAGATTAGTGGGAACTGGAAAATGTCAGTTTGAAAGGATTTTATGATCAAAATAAGACTCCAGCAATTATTAGGATAGAGAATTTTTTAACTTGCATTACTATGTACATTTAGAGTTAAGAAGTTGTCTGATTTTACGGTGTTTTATGAGAAAAGAAGTCAAATGATATTACTATCTTAGCTATAAAATCCAAAATTTTACAAAATTACCACTTCTGTGGCAATTTTGTGGCTTATTTTCCCTTGAATTGTTAAAAAAAAATTAAGATGGCTCATGGTGAAAGTACAAAATTCTGCATATACCCATAATTTAAATTGTAACTATAAAACAGATTCAAATTTAACTTAGGTAAATGTTACTTTTGTGGTGATATCAGCAATGCTGATTTCATTAATATGCTTTGTACAAGCTTTTTGATGACTTGTTGTCTTTTCATCAACTTGCCTTTTAGCACATTCTGTAATTTAGTGAAGTGATTACGCTACCAATAATAAATGTATGGCTATGAAGTGTTAGTGTATCAGATAGTGAAATTAATGTACTTACTACGACTGAATCTATTTCTTGTGCAACATCTTAAGTAGTTTAAGTTAACTTGATTCTACTGTAATAAATGCTGAAATTAATATCTAGAGTTTTGGATTGTTTTTCTTCACGCTAACTCTTGGCAGTTTGTTGAACTCTTTGCAGGTCCAGAGGTTGTAAGCATTATTTAGAAAAAATACTTAAAACCTCTCTTCAATGAGCGTTATAATCAACATAAAGATTTTCACTATTTGAAGAATACAACAAACAAGCTGTGAAATCTTTTAAAGTCTCACAGACCTTTGGAGTTTAGTTTACAACAGAAAATTGTATTACTGCAATGTGCATTGGTGTGGTTGACTGACTGATGTTAGGATTCCTGTTTCAGGTGTGCATTGTTTATTATACTTACACAGGACTGTTCTTGCAAGTGTGTTATCTTGTAGGCTGTGTTGTTGCAACTAAGCAGCAGTCTCTTGGCATAGGTGCATCATGTCTATCATTCATACCCATATAGTCTCAAATTACTTGCATTGTTGTTCTGGTCTTTTGAGATTTTCTAAGCCTTCTGATGTTTACATTCTTGTAATAGAATTACAATACACATAGAATACACACTTTCACGTAAATAATGATTGTTTATATTCTTCTGTGTAGGAGGAGAAGTTTCATGGACTGTTAGTCTGACAATATGGTTGGAAAGGTGGCAATGTCATCCTCCAATCCACTGTCACTTTTAGAATTCTATAAATGTTGAGGTCTGAAAAATAAAGTGCTCTTTTCCTGTTCCTGTTCGGATACTGGAACATAGTGTGTGAGTGCGTTATTCTTGTGTCACAGTGTGACATTGCATCACAGAAAATTGCCACTAAATCAGAGTGGAATTCCATGTACAGCAATGAAGAACCAGATCTTTAGCACTTAGTGATCCTGATAACTTTCAGGTTGTTTTCTCATGTATTTCAAATAGGCTATGGGTTGCAGGGCATGGTCTATGGATATTTAAGTGTCAACATCTTCCTTTTGACACTGACAGATCCTGTAGCTCAAAAGTAAGTACTCTTATGTCTCCTCCAGTGTACCCCACATTATTGTTTATTTTATTCAGCAATTTTGAACATTATTGTTTTTCTGATGTTGTTCTGCACTCTGCTTTGCAATTGAATGTGTGACTGTATTTCCCTCTATGACTCAGAAGTGGAAGCCAACATGTCAGAGCAATTTTCTGCTGTGTTTGCAGGCATCTGTTATGGCCCATCAGTTCAATGTGCCTCCTTCCCTCTGCCTGCATAGTGTGCAGCTGATGCTCTGTGTACATTTTCTTAGAGAGCTGCCATGCTGGAGAGATGCTGAAATTGCATAATGGACTATATGGGCTGGCTTGGAGCTACAGGTGCAGAGACATCTTCTAGCTTACAGCATCTTCCCTTTTTCTCAAATAGAGCCAGGACACTTTTTCTGACTCTTTCTCCAAGTCAGTCAGTCAGGATACGCACACATGCATTCAACAACTTCTGAAAGTTTTCTTGTCACATTCAGGTGAGCTTCTAAGAGACAGTTTTTAAAAAGTAAATAGTTTACCTCATGGAGAACTAATGGCACATTTTATGATCATGTTCATCATATATGTTCCTTATTGTTGCCATCTTTGAAATATCCCCCATATATTTTCCCACACCAGAATATTTTGTTTCCTTAAAAATATAATTGGTAGGTAAGACATAGAGACTGATCAGCTAGTATGTTTTTCAAACTTGGCCTTCCTCTTTTACTATTGAATATGTAGAAGTAAAGGACGTTGGTGACTTAGAAAATATGAAAATGTAAAAAATCAGCTCAAACAGAAATTAGTTGATCTCAGACTTCCTCATCTTCTTAGGAGCTGTATGGGCATTTAGGCCATTGAAAGGTAGGCAAGTTACTTTTCCTGTAAATATGAGACCCTGAAGTAAAAATTTTTGTCCTCTTTGGGCTCTTTGTTTTCCAGCTTGCGAATATCAAGTGAGTCATCATTCACACACAGATAGTAACTTCTATCTTCATAGCACTGGAACTGCACTGAATCTCCTTGGTAATGCATGATGAAAAAGTTATTATCTTCACTCAGCTATGAAAATACACAAGTAAAAAAAGACATTGTATTTCTAATGCCATTCTATAATGTCAAATGTGACAAAAATTCACGTATGTTGTTGGTTTGTTATATTTTATGCTTATTATGCTTTTCTCCAGTGACTCATATTTACCATTTTTAAATAAACCTTAGGCAACAACTAATCATTTTGGGATAGATTCTGTGATAACTATGAGTAAAAATAATATGCATGTTCCTCAAAAGACTGAGTAATACCAGACTAATAGATGCATTCCTTTGCTTCACAAAAACACCAGCACAGTTGCCTCAGTGTATTTATGATAACTTAGGTTTTTCATCTGGTTATTTTCTCACCTTAGGCCTACCCTGTCAACTGCCACTAGCAGTAAAATGTCAATCCACAGTTTTTCTTGCCTCTTTTGAAGTAAAATTAGAATGTTACTGTAGAAATTACTCTTAAACAACTTAAACTCTATTACCTGTGGTTTTTCTGAATATCTCCAGTTTCCAATGCCCTTTTAAAAAAGATCCATCTCTGGAGTAATAGCTATTGTCTAAAGAGCTACTCTGTGTTTGTGTGTGTATGTGTGTGTGTTTGTATGTGTTTGGGCTGACTGCGCACCTCAGGGTGGGGATGGAGAAATAGTTACAAAAAAACAGCACGCAGAGAGAGGAAGAGTATGTGCTCAAATCTGCAGAAACTGTTAAGCTTGGGGCATCAAAGGGCTGCTGAACCTTCCTGTGGTCTCCAGCACTCCTCCAGCACCTACCAGGTCGTGTAATTCACATGGCATCCAAATGGCTGCTGTAGCTGGACAGAGATTACAGGGCCGTGTGTATGAGCACAGCTCCTGAAATCAGGATCCCTGGGTGTGACTGTGCACAGCTCCCTGGAACCTGCCGGGGTGAGGGTATGAGCCCCTGCTCCTGCCTGTGTGCACTGAGAGAAGGAGTAACTGTGAATACTGTGTGAATAGTTACCTGATGCTAATAGCGGGACATTAATTAATAGAAGGTTGAGATTTGTGTTTCCCCAATTCAGCTTCCTACCAGAGAGCAGGGAATTTATAGCATCTTCTGGGAAAGACTGAACATATCATAATCAAATTATTTTAACTTTCCTTTTTTGAGAGTGATCTCGTTGAACACTCTTGTTCTGTCCGTGTTCTACAACTCTGAACCATGTTCTGCCTGGTTCTGTAACTCTGACTAGTCTGATGTATTATCATTGCTTAAGGGGACCTCTGAAAGGAAACTGATTGCTTGAGGAAAAGCCAGAGCGCATTTAAGGGTACCAGCTTGCTGGAGATTACAGCAATAACCACCTTTTGACAAAAGGAGCAATGTGTCCTTTTGGCCACAATGACAACAAGAGATGGAATGAAAATGTCCTGCAGCTATTGCAGAGTACCTCAAGGAAACTTGAGGATACACCTTCTGTTACCAGCAAAGCTGTAATGGGAAGCAGCTAGAACATTCTGTCCTGATCAATTCAATGTAACAACAGTGTCTGCAGCTTCAATCCAAAAAATTAAAGTTTTAAAAAATGCTACTTAGAAAGTTGAAGAAAATTTGTCTTTGGGAAACAAATACCTTCTAGGGACTCAGAGTGGTAAAAAGTAAACATAAAAGGAATAAGAATGTTTGGTGAAAGAAAACCAGTAGAAGCAAGGAGAGAGCATCATATGTACAATGCAGAAATTCATGCTAGAGCAAGGGAGATTCCAAAGGGGTTTTGTAAAGCAAAATTTATACGCTCGCAAAGACAGATTGAGATCCAGAAATTTAAAAATATCTACTGTACCTGCATGAAATTATGGAAAATTAGATGGAAAACTGTAAGAGGAAAATTATTTGGAGAATAACTTTATTTGACTAGGAGAAGGAAGAAGTAGAAGCATAATGAAACACCATTGAACTCAGAGTAGAAGCATAATGAAACACCATTAGGGCTGGGAGGTGCAGCAAGTCATTGGGAAGAACAAAATGTTTTGCAAGAAATCATGGCAGAGGTGATTTTCTATTATGACCTGTAAAGAAGGAAGATGAGAAAATCTGGAGAATTGGTGGACTACTGCCAGATAACGTTCCTCCTGAACGTTCCTCTCCTGAGGACAGTTTCTGCATTAGAAGGCAGGACAATTTGAAAAGAAAAAAGCTACTGAGTTTTAGTTACAATCTCATGTTTTGCTTTCCATTGTATTAAATGAACCAATTTACAGCTTAGGTTTCACATTTAATGACAAAAATTTCACCTTTATTAATGTCCCACAGGTGATTCACAATGTGCTTGTGTCAGAAAATACACTCGTGTCAGAAAAATGCTACAAATATTGTCTTCACAGGCTAAAGAAAAACATGTCACTAATGGGAACTACAGAAAAAGATGTGAGAGAGTAGTATACAAGTTTTAAAATAAATAGACTCAAAATTGTGTAAAGTCAGATCAAATATGGCACAAGCATTACTCCAAGCTAGGTTCAAATGCTGCACTCTAACATAGGAAGAAACTAGAAGATAAAAAGGAATGGATTGGAAGGCCAGCTGAAACAGAACATCATGTGGTGTTATGATGCGTTACATAAAGGAGTATAGGGCACACTGCAACCTACATTTTGCCTCAGATAAAGCAAGGAATCAAAGAGCACGTGATCAAAGAGACATGAGTTGTGCAATGATGATAAGCAAACTAGTAAAACTGAGCTGCATTGCTTCACAGAAGTTATGGACCTTGGAAGGCATTACAAATTAATTATGTGGTTTGTGGCTAAAACAGGATTGATGGCACACCAGTGAAAATTTTGGCTCTTGTTGTGCAGTGCATGCACAACATCGTGAGCTTCTTTTTCTTCCCAGTCAGCCTCAGTGACTGAGATGGAACACAGCTGGGACAGCTGTGTCAGAGTGGCCAAAGGGATACTCTATGCCAGCCATCAAGCCTGGTGTAGAGAATGGAAAATGTGGGGTTGAGGGGGTGGGTGTTTGCTTCTGAGAAGACTATTGCTCAGAGACTGACTGAGCATTGGTCAGGAGAGGAGATGAGTTAAGTGGTTTTGCATCACTTGTGGTTTTTTCTGACCTTCATATGTTTTACTTTTGAGGTTTTTTTTCTTAACTCAAAAATTTTCTTATTTTTGCTCTTGCTATTCTGTAGTAAACGGATAGTGTGGTGTTGGCACTCACGAACGTTAAATGTATGTTACAAAGTTAAAGGAAGTTCTGTTAAGATCTGGTGTTTTTTCATGTAAGTTTTGTAATGTTGAAAGTTGATCTCTGACCATTGGGGAGTTGAAGCAAAAGGACTGCACAGACTCCAAAAGGTGGAACGAAGAAGGAGCTGGGTCGGAAGAGCGACACATGCATGAGTGTGGGGAGGGTTGGCTTACCAGGAGTTTGGCTTGTCAATAGCATATATAAGGATTATTGCAGGTGTGGGCAGCGTGTGTCTGGCTGCAGCTAAGCACCCAGCACTGGCCCTTTTTCCTTATTCAGTCCCTTGTTGTGGTTCAATAAGCCTTTTGAAATTTTAAGAAGTGAGGTGTCGTTTCTTGCATATTCTCTCTCCTGTCCACTGGCAGGGAGTGAGTCTGCATGAGTATCTGGGGCAGGGGGTTGGATTCTGGCTGGAGCAACACACCTCAGTTTTATTTTTTTGCCACAGTTGGTGCTTCCTGACAAATAATAGGGCTATGCTTCCAGCTCTGGGTCAGTCAGCTCCAGTTGTATTGGACATCCCTCTGCTGAAAGTAAACTTTGGCCTGCGCTCTTGCTGCCAAAGTGATCAAGAAAAATGCTTTGGCAACATCAGCTGTAGCATTCACTCTGCCACCTTTGATTCCATTCATACTGAAGGTGCAGGATCTCCAATACAGCAGCCCTCAATAGTGGTGTGACTTTGTTCAGCCCAGAACAGTCCACTTTCAACTTCCATCAGACTTCTACAGTGGTCATATGTGACTGCTGAAGGATGAGTGAGACTTGCTGATCACTGCTTGGCTTTTCAATAGATGAATCAACTTTTGGAGCAAAAAATCCCAAAAACCTCAAGATGCATGCTGGGTGCTAAAAAAGGATTGTGCCCCTGTCAGCCTGCTGCCAAGCATAGAAAACATGGCATTGTCAGTACTTACAAGGTCAAAACTTCAGAACCAAGGTATCTTGGTGGGCCTCACCAGATTTTACATGTTTAGAGTTTATTTTGGCCTACTTAACTGGAGTAAAAAGTTAATCTCTTAATAAAGTCTTTCATGACTGCATAGCCTCTGGTATAATTTCTTTCTTACTTGTCTTCATCAAACTACTCAGCAAAATAGAGAGGACTGAAGAATAAAAACTGTTACAGCTCTTAATAGAACTTTCACAGCTGCAGTCCTTCAGGTCCCAGTCAACCCAGGCTGCAATATTCCTGTCCAAACTTTGGGAAATGCTGTCCAGATACAATGATCTAATAATCTTGCCTAATAACCTTGCAAGGAACAACAACTTGAAGAGAAGCAGCCTGATCCAGCAATTGAAATTGTTGAATTCTATCCTTTAGTATTCTTTTAAGTGAATGTGTTAATTTATGAAGATTTGAAACGGTGGGAAAATTGAGTGCTATTGTACTTAAGAAAAGCTGAGAGGGTAATGAATGCATTCTCAAAAGTCTGAGGGTAGTAAAGGGTCAAGAATACATAAAATATTATGGTTGAACCAGAACAGAAATTACACTAAAGTGAGACACTACAGATAAGTACTGAAGATATGTACTTCTTTGATAACCATTATACACTCACTAATTCCTGCACTTCTGGAAGAGTAAAAAAGAGAAATAGTAAAAAATTTATGCATAATTAAGGCAAATGGTAAAATGGGAGCTGTCTTACCTACTGGGAGAATTATGAGCAATGGGTGGGGGAACTGGGAAAACCTTTTAAGTGGAGAATCTAAAGTGAAATACTGTTCTGTAGCTTAAAGATAATTCTGTTGTGTAGTTAACTGCATTTTCTTCTATGATATTATTAATTATGATAAGCATGATCTGTTATAGAGTTAGAATAATCACAGTCATAAGTAAATGCTCCTGAGTGAACTGCTGGGGTTGGCTTCTTCACTACTGCTCTGGCTGGGATGCTGCCACTGTGTGAAATGTGTGAGGCCACAGTTATGTCTACAGTGCAGTTTTCCATTCCTACCACAACAGCATTGCAATAAATATTGGTTGTCACCTGTGTTGTCTTTCTGACTTAATAATCCCCAATCAGAATCAGATGTTATTGTAAACCATTACTTGCTGTAATTTTAAATAATTGTTTTATTGTTATTACAACCTAATTAATATTTTTATTAAATTTAATAAAAGATGTTTCAATTAAAATTGATTGCGAACCATGTTGCAATGTTTCAATAGCCTTGGTTACAGAAATGAATGTTTATAACACTATATACAACTCTTCCTGGTATAATGATTGGTCCACAGGTTCTCATGTTTCTGCTAATTCTACCAGCAGTCTTCAAATAAAAAAAGAGAAAATGCCTGTCTTTAAGATTTACTATTCAAAGCTAGCAGATTAAATATCACATTGCAGCCCTGCATAACTTTGTCATTATCCTTGAGAAGTATTTCTCCATCTCAGTGCACTACTCCCATGCTTTCTCATCCTAAGGACAATGCAGGCACTATTCACCACACTAGGAATTATTTACTGATCAGTACACTCACTTTAGAAGGTTTATTAAGAATCTCATGATTCAGAGTTGTCTATGATTTTGCCTCTTTACCCAACTAGATGTGGTTCAAGTACAGGCTTCTAATTTCTCCTCATACAGATGAGTGACATTTTTTCTTCTATTTCAGGGTATCAGCAAGAAATCACAACGAGCAGATCACTATCTGTATTACTAGGTAATGAATAGGTTTCCAGAAAGAATTTTTCATTTTAACTATGTTTAAAAACCCAAAGTGATATATAAGTGTCTCTACAGACAATTGTTACAACTCTTTCCAGATGTCTTCCAAAACTTGCTGGCATAAAGACACTAAGCCTCTGTGAACAGCTTCACAGAAAAGGCATGTATTTTTATGTTTAAAAAAGTTTATGAAATAAAAAAGTGTATGAAATATAATTTTCAAGATTCAATATGACTGTGATTGTTTACAGCATACAATGGCGGGGACTAAAAGTTGCATTAAAAATTTCCTAAGCTTTGCTGCTTTCTCCATCTGTGAGGAGCCAAGGAATATTAGTGGCTGATGAGTTACTCAGCAGAACTTAAACTAAAGGACTCACTTAGATTTTCCAGGCGCAGATTGCAGCAGATTTGTTAATTAATTATTAGTAGTGTAGCTCACACCTTTTGAAAACCATTTTGGATAGACGTCAATTTACCAGAATTGGTAATACAATGCTTTCTGATTTAGGAGAAAGGTCAGCATTTTAGAAATTTTAGGCTGGGAATTTCAGGTTTTCAGGGTTTCACAGTCCCTCTTATGAAGTTCTGAAACTACCTGGGTCCAGATAGCTCTAATTTTGCCTATTTAAATTGGAAAGATTGGCTTTTCAGTTGAATAATAAAGCCACAGGGCTACAATCTTAGTAAAAAATATTAGTAGTTACATTTCCTCAGTTTTGCATTTTCTCTAGGTTATAATGTCTATTATCCCAAAGTTTAGGTATCCCAAAGAGCAACTAATTTCCTTCATGTGCCTACTATATTTATCATTTCTATATAGTGAACAGTCAATAAAACCAAGCTTTTGTCACAAAAAACATGAGAAGAAACCACCCAGCTATCTGTATTTCTGTTCACAACACATTACTCCTAATTTATAATCATCTGATGATATGAAATTCATCAGATGAATGTCTGATTCAGCTGAAAAAACCCTTAAATAACAGGGTTTTATTACTTCCCATAAGTTTATGATTGATGGATTCATTAGTTCTTAAAACATCATAACTTTTGTAATCTGATCCTTCTAGATCTTCTAGATCCTATCTGCTAATATACTCAACCAGATTTTCTGCATCTTCCCTAAGAATTTGTACCAGATAAAACCTACTTTGTGTCTCCCTCCATTTTGCATAAGCATAATAATACAGGAAACATATCCAACTTTCATGTTTTAATTGAAAGTCAGATATTTTGCTTGGAGATTGAAGGATGTAGTCATAAATACAAGTCAAGGGGAAATTTCGTATTTTCCCTTTTCTGAGAAAAAAAACAAAAAATCAGCTGAAAGAAAAGTAAGCAATTTGTCACTTAATGAGTAACAGCATGAATTTAGCTGCCCTTTTTATACACCTGTATTTGCATATACAGTCTCACACACAGGGTTTATTTGTTTGTTCATGATAGTATACCTGTTTAAAGTCAGGATCTTCATGACTGCATGTTTTCATATTACTTCTCTCCACTGAAGGACAATCTGGCTCTGAACAGGATGCTTTTAAGACCTGTGTTTACAACACACAGATTTGTTAATTTTATAATTTAAATTTGTAATTTTTTATCATATTGTGCTTTTCAAACCCATCAAATGTGGCATTAATTCTAAAGAAAATGATGGGTTTTTTGAGTTCATTAATTATTACATTAAAATAATCCCAAATTAATAAATAGATAAATTATTGAAAAACTTCCATTAATATATTCCTCCTTTACCATTTGCAATGTAAAATGAATTGGGTTGAAAGCAAATACTCAAGACAGTCTTTCAAACTGTGTAATGGTACTATTTAGCAATGCAGCCCTGATTGAACCATATTGTACCAGGATACCAAAACTTTTTCCAGATAAAAAGCCTTGTCCTGTTCCATACCAGAATCCCTGTTGAGATTAAGGAAATTATTTGTATTGTGATGAAAAAACAAAGGTTTTTGATCTTTCCAAGGTTTTTACGTATTTGGTAGACACCAAGTATGTCTTACTTCATCTTCAGATAAAAACTGTTTTCAATTATGTCAAGAAACATAATCTAGTATGACCTGGAATTTAAAAGTAGTTCATTGGAAAGCAAAATCCATTCAGGCTCAACATTCAGTTCTTCTCTTGATGTGGTGGAACACACTTCAGACAATTATTTTATGAGAGGGCAACCTCTGAACCAGAAAAATCCTTTTAAAATAGTTGTTGTTTCAGGGACAGAAAGGAAAACCCCTTTCTGTGAGTAATAGGATAAAAATATAATTTCTGTACCTTACAATATACATTTCCCTAGAAAAATTCAGGAAATAGATTTTATGGAGAGTCATTTGTGAGTTAAAAACAAATGAAAAACATCCAAGGCTTTTTGAGGAAGCATTTGGTGTTTTCTACCATCATGCATGGCTGACATTAGATGAAGGGTTATTCTTTATCTCAACATCTCTCTGTAAACAGAGCTGCTTGGACATTTGCTCTGCTTTAGACGGTAAATTGCAACATAACATTCTTCCTCAGACAGATTTTAGCAATGGTTATAATCCCTCACTGGGGAAAACTAGCCTTGCCTTCCCATCCTACAGAAACAAACTTTCTCAAGACTGGAGAAAATGGGAGTGCTTAGACACCAGATGGTGAATGTTTGAAACTGGATGTTCAGCTGTGTTTTCTCTTCATCACATTCCTTGTCTTGCGATGCGCATTCATTGGAAGAAAGTAATTTCCATCTTAAACTCATCTCCTTCCAAGGCAGGATTTCTGCTTTTTACTCCCCTCTTATTTTCCTGCATGTTTTCTGGCTAGGAAGCTCCCTCTTTCTCCACAGAGACTGGACCCCAACATCCCTGACTATCTTCTAGTGGCAGTAGTCAACTACTCAACCCAAAAATTTTTGCAATAACCTTCTCTGAGTATTTCCCAAAAAAGAATAAAGGGACATAATCAGAAGTTATGAAATGTGGAAGGTGGTAAGAAAAATGAATTTGAAAAGTTCTGGAGGAAATTGTCTTACAGTAAGAGAGAGCACCCACAAGTTATAAAGAAAATAAACAACTTCTTACCTTCAGAGAGAGATGCTTCTTACCCTTGCACAACAGGACAAATTCATTAAGCTTTGATCTCTGTGAGAGGCTCACCAAATTTTTAGAACCTGTTTTACACAGAGGAGAATATTGTAATAATATGAGTCTCACTTTATAAAATAAAGAAGAGCGGAATATGCTCTACAAAGAGAAAACATAGTTTATAGGGATGGGAATAGAAAAAAATACAATCACTCTTGATACCATTGTCTAAAGTATTTAAAGCCTGTGACTTTGTGAGAGTTTAAATTTGCCATATATATAGTTTATTTCTCTACTCTTATAGTCAATGTATGAAATATCAGATATACATTACTACACATCATATGAACTACAAAGGCATATCTAGTGGTAGATAACTCATATGTGTAATAAACATGTTTATGATATACACCTGACTATGTGTATGTCAATATGGAAAATGTAGCAGTTTTTCCCTTCTACTTTCTGCATGTTTCTAGATGAAAATCTTTCTACTATCATAATTGTGGATGCATGGGATTAATCCAATTTCTGAACTAATACTGTTTTTTCAGCTGTAGGAAGACAATATCAATAATATGGGACATTCTTCAGCCTGCTAAACTGACAATGTTTGTAGTTACCTTCTGGTACTTCAAGGCCTCAGCAAAAAGTAAATAAATTAAGGTACCATTTGACTACTGGTACAGCACACAAGAACATTACCTAGCAAAACCCATTACATTAATGGCTGCTCAGTGATGCTATACCTATCTGAATGACTTGCAAACTTACTTCAAAAAATACCACTTATGCTTTTACAAGTATGACAAGTGCTCCATTTAAAGCAAAAAAAAAAAAAGAAAGAGGCAGTTGATATATGTTTAACTGCAGCAGCTGAATACAAATTTAAAAGATGTTAGATTATTATGCATTAACAATTGCACTTAAGGAGTTTGGAGGTTTTTTATGTATTACCAAAGGCATTTTTTAGCTTTTGAAGGATATTCAGAATTAGCAGAATGTATTCATCTCACCTGACTAATTTTAGCTGCTCTTGGCCCTAATTTTAGTTGCCTTAACTTTCCTTAACTGTAATGTTTTTGTATTATTCTTCTGAAGGAATTTTTCTGAGACAGCTATAGCATGAAAATAGCATAAAAATTCTGTTAAAAATTGAGAAAAACTCTAACTGACTATGGTTTATTCAGTTTAAATTAGTATTTAGATAAATATAGTAGACTACTATAGCAGGTCTACAATTCTGTAATTTTTATTACTTTTTGTGGTATCACCTTAGATTGCCTCAGCTGCAATTGTCCAATTTCAGTTGTAGCATTTTAGAGACATATCAACAGGCAAGAGAGGTTTCTTATCCAAGTCAAGAATGTTCTCTCTTGAAGGTAAGAGTGACAACAAAAGAGGTATGCAGGTGTCCATTCAGTTGACCAGGGACATCCATCAACATGACTTACATCCTAACTATCCTTGTCCTTCTCCATCTGTAGAGTTTATTGTGACTTGAGTATACATTGTTTAGTCTGAGTAAGTCTAAAGGAGCCCAGATTTTCTCTATCACCTCTAAAAGATGTGACAAGACTGTCTAGCACCCAGAGAAGGGCAAGGAAAGTAAGGAACCTTTCTGTGACTGTATATCAATGATACTTCCACTCTCTGATGGCTTTTGAATTAATTACCTTGTCTCTCTGGTCACTGAAACTTTACCAGAGTCTAAGGGGCAATTTTAAAATCCATGCAAAGAAAATGCCTTGAAATTAAATAAATTTAAAAATTTCTTGCTTAAAGATATCCCTAAAACGTAAAGCTTTGGGATTTGGGAGGATATCAGTATTTTTACACTGTTCCCTAGAAATCCTCATTTGTCCCTTCAAGATGCAGTACTGGACCAGATTTGTTCTTTTTGGTTACAGGAGCCCTTGATGACTGGAATTAGAGTGCATTTTTCTTCCACTGTAATACCTGCCCTAATATATCTTTGATTTTCTCAGTAATTTCTTAAGTGTACAGTATGAAAGTTCCGAAAGCAGGCCTCCTCTTTCTTCATATTAATTTCTCTTTGATTTTTCTCTCCTGCTAAAACAGGTGTTCACTTTAAGACTCATATGCCAGCAAGGGAACACCCACACTTTTGTACAAAAAAATTTGTATGTTCCAGTTTGTATACAACATATTCCTTTACATACATTTGTTTTCAGTCCAAGCCACTACTCCTAATTTACAAGGTTTGTAACTTTGAAGATTTCTTCTTATGGAACACAGAAAGGCAATTTTATTTTTAGACCTGTCCAGTAATCTGAGCTAAGTGAAAAATCTAATACAATATGTTACTTCTCATGGCAAGTCTATGTAGAAAACACTACTACCTTCTTTTCCTACACTCAAATGTATCTTCAAAACCAGACTCTAACAAAGGGACAATACCTTTTTTCCCCACAAGAGGTTTATCAGTAACTGCTGCTTCATTCCTTGTGAACACGCTTAACCACGCAATATCTAAAATAGAAGGTATTTAACAAATATGTGGAATTAGAGAGCTACATTCCTCAGATTCAATAATACCAACAGTTTAAAGAATTGTTCTGAAACATAATCTGAGAAGAAGTGTGTAATAGCAACAGATATCAGATTTCTTTTCTTGAGAGTCTCTGAATTCATTTAACACAAGGCTGTACAGTTAGACTTGTGAACAGGTACACTGAAGTCTGAATACTGAGCCTAAAAAGTGTATTGATTGCTTAATTATCTTTTGCAACATTTTGCATTTGTTCTTGCATTTTGCATTTGTTCTTGAACATTACCTTTCCTTTGTCTCTCTTTAGAGCTCAATGTTTAGACTTCCCACTAAGTCAAATGAGCGTGAACAATATAATCTTATAATTTAAATATATAACATACCTACTGTATGTATTTACCTACTGTAAATCAGGATAAAAGTTTTCTTGTATCATTATCAATATTCATACAGATCCAATATATTGTTATGTCTACAGAGAACAGTATCACAGAATTATTCATGTTGGAAAAGACCCTTATGATCATTGAATACAACCATAATCTGACACTGCCAAGTACACCATGTTCCTAATCCAAACACCTAAATCCCTACAGGGGTGGAGACACGAGCATTTTCCTGGGCAGCCTGTTCCAAAGCTTGGCAGCACTTGCAACAGACACATTTTTCCTAATATTTAATTTAAAGTTCCCCTGGCACAACCCGAGGGCATTTTCCCTCATCCTGTCTCTTGTAACCTGGGAGAAGAGACCGACCCCCACCTGGATACACCCTCCTGTTGGGCAGCTGTAGAGGTAAGATCCCTCCTGAGCCTCTTTTCCTCCAACCTAAACACCCCCAGCTCCCTCCACTGCTCCTCACAGGACTTCTGCTCCAAGCCCTTCCCCAGCTCCATTGCCCCTCTCTGCACATTCTTCAGCACCTCAATGTCTTTGTTGGAGAGAGGGGCCAGGGACACACAACACATAATAGTACATTTGAAAATTTCCTGGGTACTGTGCATGCAGTTGACGAGTTTTGGTACATGAGGAACATTACCTTCATGGGATTGTGAATCCTTGGTAGATATTTCATGATGACCATCTTCATCTATATCAAAATGCACTGTTTTTGAATCTTCAGTTAGTATATAACATTTCAATGTTTTTCGCAGGCTAAAAACTAATAAAAATGAGTTATAATTAATTTTACTACCAACAGAGAAATTACAACATTCCTTTAGAAAAAGATAAAGTGCATTTTTTAACAATCTTTACTTGATAATCTACGTATATTTGAACTATGAGCAGTATAGCCAACATATACTAGAAATTACCCAGTGGGCTTAAGCACCTATTTTGAGGGCTTGGTGTCGGTGTGAAGAAGGAAAATAAATATTTCTCTGCCTAGAAAGTTATGTCAGTGACCAGAAAAGATGTATCTCAACCTTTTAGAGAAATAACTCATGTGAAAACATGAGTTTGACAAAATAGCTTTCAACTCAAGAGCCTGAGGACTAGTGTAAGAAAGAGGAATGGTGTACAGCATGCAGATAGCTGTGTTGAAAAAGACTAAAGATTAATGGGGACAGGATGAATTTGAATGTGGGAGAGTGGGTCCATTTTTGCAGTTGGCTGGTGAATGAGTAGACTTAGAGTAGCCAATGGGGCTCTGTGGGAAGCCTGAGCCAAAGCAAGGTTGTTCACAGAAGTCTTTGAATGGAGAGATATGAAAAATGAAGTTGTACGTTTCTCTATGAAGAAAAGAAGAGATAAAGTAGGGAATGTTTCTCTGCAGCATACTGTTTATAGACTAGTTTCCTGTATTTCATAGGTAAGCACTTGCCTTGCATTTTGAATATTGGATCTGGGTATAAACAGTACTTTTAGGTTGGAGTGCTTATGGCTAGCTAAAATGGCATTTAGTTTGGGGATTGGACATCTTGTCCTGAAAAAAATCAAAACAACCAAACCAACAAACTCAGGTCTTTCTAGCTAAAAGCTTCCAGGAGGGAAATTGTTCCCTTTAATTCCTAAACACAACTATGTTATTGTGGATGTCAGAAGGATGTATGTCCAGACACTTGGATATCAGACACCTCCAGATTAACCTTATAAGGCACAATTTTGATTGTGTTCAACTGAATATTGTTTTACTGGAAGAGGTTTGATATTTTCAAGTGCAGTTAAGACTTTTCTCAGAAGACACAGACCTCCAGGGTATGCTGCAAGATAAAAAATCCTGTCTTTGCCAGAATAATTAGGCAAGCAAAACAACAGGATACACAGAATGCATCAGCAGTAGCATAATGTTTTAGGAATGCTTGACTTCACCAAAAACTTTTAAACTTATTTGATAATGAGATACCGCCTCCGAAACATCTGTATTTAGGCAAATGTTTTGAAAAAATTGCATTGTTTCCAATAAGTTTTGTTTCCACCCTGTTTAGACTGAGTAGAAACTCTGCAGAAAGAGAAGGATGATGTGCATCCTGACAGCTTGAATCACACACTCCAGAAGTGGCAGGTTCTGTGTTGGACCTTGGATTACATGCATAGCTCAGTTATGGTTGGACAAAGGTTTTCTCTTCGAAGGCAGCTGGCAATCAGGCTTCCAGAAAAAAAGATGTGTTGTTCTAAAAAGCAACAGAACAACTACAATAATCAATACAGCAAACCTTTTAAAAATTTTATATTGAAGTCGCTATAGTGTATAGAGAATTTTACTTATAACTAGAATTACAAGAACTAGTACAGTGCCCAAACTAGAATGGTTGGCAGGTCTGCTTATCATTCACCCTTTCCCAGGGAGGTACATTTATACATTAGGAATTACTGGTCTGAACATGGTGGGGTGAAAAATGTAATGTCAGTATTTTAAGGAGTATTTTTGTTCTTGTTATTTTAAAGGTAGTTTTTGGGGTCTATTTTCACCAAATATTTTTATTTTTGACAGCATTATAGAAAAGCTGTTCCACATGCTTAATTTTGTTGGATTTTGCCTTGGATTGGAATATTCTTTTCAAGATTAGAAACATATTGGTCACTCAGGTAAGAGTTACCAGGCTTTCCAGGAGCTCTTCTCCTATTTCTGAGCAGAAAGTTGTTCTTCTTCACAGGCTGCCTTCTACGGAGAGACATTTGATACGACTTTCTATGGCCTGAGCGGAGCAGCATTGCAGAGGTGCTGAAGAAATACTGATGATGATGATCTCACTTGACTTCCTTTTTGAGTCCTAAAGTAGGAGTTAGAATTTGTCACAAGACTGTGTTTTCATTGGACAACAAGTTTTCAAATATAATTTTGATAAACGACAGTTAATAGAAGTAGATAAACTCAAAAAACATTTGACTGCTTGTATGATCCAAGCCTTTGTCTTGCAAAGCAAAAATCCTCTGTTTCCAGTGATAGTAAATCAGTAAACTACCTAAACTTTCACTAAGATGCACGCCAACATGTGTTGAACAAATATATTTTAAAAGACTTCCCCTTGGATAATATATAAGCAGCGTTTGTGTCTTCAGTTTTTGTTTGTCAATCATAGCAAGCTAACTACATTTTGCTAATTGAAATTAAAAATCCCATTCATTTTGTGAATACAGTCTAAGATAATTGTCAAAGTATTCATAAGTGATTGAAAATGATGCTAACTTCGAAACAGCATAATCTGTCTCTCAGAGGTATATGTAGGTATATTGCAGTCTTAAACCAAGGTTCAAGAAATCTTGCCTTAGAAATGAGGACTGAAATTTGGAAACTTGAGGAATATGTTATAATTATTAAGGAATATCATATTAGATACATGAAGTAGAGGTTGATGACTAAGAATGTGAACTACTTTGATGGTGAAACCACCCAGGCAGCTACTGAGGTATCCTGAAGTTGCAAGTTAAATCACTGCATTTTAGAAAAACTAAGGATGTTACTTTGGTTTAAAGACAGGGAAGCTGAAATTCTGAAGTCTGCATGCTCTTCTGAAGTCACCTGTTTATGACAAGTGTTTGTGGCAAGTGCAGACCAAAGAAAACAACGAGCTTCAATTCTGCCTGTTATCCTTGTGAACAAAACAAGTGAAGATGGGTACAATTTTAGCCCCATGCCGCTTTGCACAGAATAATTAAATATCTGTCAGACCAGAAAGATTATGTCTCTGACACAAGTGTAATGGTTTGTAAATTCACCCAAGCAAGAGCAGGGCAGTTTTGTTTTCTGGTTTCTTCCCTGATGCAAAGCTTCTTATTAAATTTTTACATGACATGAAAAACTTCTCTCCCTAGTAGTTCTCTTGTTACCAGCCTAAAAGGGATAACTAAGGCTCTCATTCACTTTCTTCAACTCTAATTAAAACAGCATTCCGTTAGATCACTGAAAAGTGAAACATTTATTATATGGGATTGCTCTTCCTTGTGAATAGGGCTTATATCATGAGTGTAACTTGCAGTCAGAGGTAGAAAGAAAAGGCTGGGTCTTCCTCATCTTGCTGAAACTGCTTTATCACTGCGCATTCTTAACAAAAGAAAACATTCTTTGTGTTTTCTCAATAGGAAACTGGTCTCTGGAAACTTCCACTTGAATCGGGCTCGATGGTGAGTATGGACAGTAATGCCACCTTGTGGATCTTGAGAGACCTAAGTCTCTAGGCGTTCATTAACAAAGCACTACGACTTTGCTAGGTGTATGAGGCTCAAAAACACACAATCACTTACTCAAGTTTCCTACTGAAAACAAGTGTAATTCTAGTTTGGCTGCTCGTGATCAAAATTTCTGAAGATCCCAATTCCTGGTTTTGATCTATGCTCAGAGTCTTGCACCTGCATTACTTACACTCACAACGGTAAGAAAAAAAAAGATAATGTTCGCAAGTCAGGACTGAAGAATTCCTGAAGAGGGCAGGCCAGTTCAAAGACATTTTCAGAAACATGTTTAGGAAGTGGATAAATTCTGAAGAAACTTTCTATGATGAATTATGGACTGGTAACCTTGATGTTATGAAGGACTACGCTAAATTTTAATTACTTTGTCTTGTTTAAACAAGTAGAAAATAGAAAAGTCTGTGGTAGAACTTCACCTCTGTTGGCTCTCCAGAAGCCAATTAATTGTTCTCCAGAACAATTAAAGCTCCCTACAATAAATAAAACAAGATTTCACACCTTGAATTGCCATATATTCCTTAAGATGGAGTGACATATAAATACTCTCATTTCAATTAACCTTTCCTGTCATTACATGTTCTTATATACATGTCACCTACACCCACATTTTTAATTCTTTGTCATAGTTTTTTATGCTGTGTATATCTTCCTATGTTGATTTCTTTATCCTAATGTCTTTCATACCTCTTTCTTCAGTTCTTTTCTCTTTTCTGTAAGGTATACATTGAAGAAGACTAGGAAGATTTGGATATTGTTCTTGGCTGCAGATGTGTCAACCACCGTTTTCTTAATTTGGATCTGATTAGTTTCATTTTGCATCCAAACTAAGTATAAGGAGATTAAAGTTCTTTAAACTGCTGAAACTAGCAGCAGTCTAACTACTCCTTATAAACTAATGAGTATGTTTGTGGCCAATGACAACAAGATCACACTAAAAGCAGAGGAAATTTGAATTTTTTGACTACTACATGGATTATATTAATTGATCTGAAGACAGCAAAGAAAACCTGTTATATAGCCTCTCTTCCTCCCATTGCTATCTTGTTTGTTCTCTCTTTCATTTAACTCCAAGATACATGTGATCATAAAGTTAAATTAAATCAAATTCAGTACATAGAAACAACATTTAGAATTTTGGAGTTCATCCATGTGGTGGTATGTTCCAAATATTATCTCATACCATGTTGACAAATTCCTAACATATGTCTAAGATCCTTACAGGGTCAGAACTGTTTTAATTGAGTGTATTGGGTCGCAGCTGTCAGGCCTGCTAGCAAAGATTCCTCCAGGTTTATTCCAATTTAACAGTGGATTAAAAAGAATTTGTGGCATCCTACAGCTAATAAAAAATGAGGTTATAGTCTCTTTCAAATCAGACTTTACAAAATCTATCATCTAAACTAGACACAGGAATACACAAAAATGCACATAAACTAGATGAGAAAGAGATTTCTTAAGAAAACTTAAAGGTTGACTGAAAAAAATCACTATTTCATAAATTTTTGACAAACAGACCGATAACATAATCTTAAACTGTTTAATCCTGCTGTAATCTGCCATTCTTGCTTACCTTATTTTGTGTGTTTTTGTCTCTGCTGGGATACTTCTACTGAACAGAGTGCTAGAAGCAGCTCTGTTACAGCCAATTTATTGCCTGAACAGAGGGCAGGAAGCCAAACCTCTGAATAAAAGAAAAGTCTGACGTGGATCTAATCTTCTAGATCTCTACACACTCTCATTTATATCAACATTCCAGTGGTTCTAACTATTCCTGGAATTACAAGAGGGTTGGAAATTATCGGAACAAACTTTTAAATGCCTGTTTCTGTATGATGCCACAGAAGCTTTTCTGCCTAGAACTGCATGCAAATTTTTAGCCACTAGTTTTGTGTATTCTATTCCTATACTTTATGTCACTGATATTGTTCTTGTTGTCTGTCATTCTTCCAGGGCTGAGTCACGTGCAGATACTGGGTTCATAGTAATATAGACAAATTAAAAGTAGGAGTGTAGCCTCTGTTTCAGGGAGCTCAAAATAAACTTACTGCTTAAACATTTACCCAGCTATCAGACGGGCTTTGCCTGCATTGCATCAATGGGAATACTTGGACTGCTTGTGACATGAGTGAATTGCTAAAAGCGGATGTGATACATTTCTTTGCCCATGAAGCCCTGGTAATATGTAGATTTTCATTATCAAATTTAGCACGTTCAGTTGGCCTTATCTACCTATTTGCATTTCTAACCCTTCACTCCTATTGGCGAGTCCTCCCTATCCATACTATCTAACCTTTTTTTTAATTGAGCCTTGCATTTTTACAGGAGTGAGTAACATTTTTATTTATCTCACTGAAATGATAAAAATTCCCTAAAGCCAGTTACATTTACTTTTTTTTTTTTTTTTTTTTGGCCAAAGTTTTTTTAAAATCAAGAAGCCACTGCTTTTATCTAGAGTTTGTTCGTTATAATGTACCTCTGTTTGGTTTAGGAAAAGTCTTTTTCATTTTCTAAGCCCTCACCAGACACTGGTAATGTATTGGGTTAACAGAAAGGCTTTATTGAAACACGTATTTAGTGACAAAGCAATGTGATACTTTGAAATCTCAAGTCTTTGTCTGTCTAAAATGTGGGGAAGTTTCTATATGGCATGATGTAAGAATGTCCTTTCAGTACACAATCGTCCTAATTTTTTGTGGGATAGAGTTAATTTTCATGCTGGTATATGGCATAGTGCTGTGATTTAGATTTAGGATGAGAATAATGTTGACAACACACTGATTGGTGAAGTGTTAAGCATTAAGACAAGGACTTTTTGTTTCTCACATCACACCACCAGTGAGGAGGCTGGGAGACACGAGCAGCTGGGAGGAGACACGTGATATAGCTGACTGTGACTGACTGGAGGGATATTCCATACTATATGGTGTAAAGCTCAGTAATATCAGCTGCAGATAAAGCTGGCTGGGGGCTTGGGAACTGGCTGTGTATCAGCTAATGCAGCTGCATTGTGCATTACTCATTTTGTACATTCTAATTTTAATGCTAGTTATTTTTGTTTCCCCTCCTGTTTCTGGCCTATTAAGCTGTCTTTATCTCAACAGGTGAATTTAATGGCTTTTGTCCCCCAGTTATCTTACTCATCCTGGGGTGGTGACAGGGAAGTGAGCAAGTGGTTTGTATGGTGTTTAGCTGCCTGCTGGGTTAAACCAAAACGATCCATTTTGGCACCCAACCCATGGGTGTGAAGGGTTAAGATAACCACTGTTCTGACATGTTAAAACAAATTTGTTATAAGCAATTAGTTGCATTGGTTTAATAGCTGCTGTCCACTTCGTTGATTTATTTGATCTCAACGTTGTTGGGTGTTCTCAGAGTTGCATTGGGTAACACCTTACTTGCTGTGTGTTCCCCATTGTGTCATTTCTCAGCTCTGGGTTAAGGTTATGGTGTCATTGTGCTTTGTAATGTGGGTTTTTGATATGATAAGATGCCTGTTGGCAGGACTGAAGGAGTGTGTGCACCCAGCATTGGCGCTGTGCCTGCATGGCAGGAGCTACCGGTTGGGAATGACACCTAACTACACCTCCAAGGGTTCATCCATGAGAATGACACTCTCCACCACCCTTCCCTTCTCCTCCAGGTGAGTTACAACAGCTCTTGGAAAGTATCCTCAGGGTGTCCAAACCAGCACTTTTGCATTGCTATGACACATGAATACGTCTCAGGTCTTATGTAAGGTTACACAGCTAGGTAAGAACATCACCCAGGGATCTGCCCTAGGGCTGGATAGTTATGAGTGGCAGGGAGTGTGGGGTAGGATGGGCAAGTGCCTAGGATACTGGACATCTCCCAGTGTTTTGGAACTTCACCTCTGAAAAAGTGAGGAATCCAGAAAAATTGATTAAAATATTTGGGAAAGATGAGCTGTCACCAGCTAATTCCAGAGAGACACAAATCACTGCAATGTGGTGGGGCCTGGTCCGGGCTGACTGAGCTCTGTTCAGCAAAGCTCAGTGCTTGCTGCAGGGAGGAAAGGTCTCTGGGACTGAGAGCAAAGTGATAGAGTCCATGGCTGAACCAGAGAACCAACCTGTGCCAGTATTATCTGCACTTGTATGCAAGGAGAAATACTGGAAGCAGAAGTGTGTGGAAGGGGCTGACAGCTGGTGTGTGAGCTAGGAAGAGTTAGTTGAAGAAGAAGCAGATAAGAATTGCATTTACCCTTGAAAGGACTTCTGCCAAGGTTGTTGACATGGAAACCAAGAAGAAGAAAAAGATAAACAAAAGAAACCCGCAGTGGAATGTTAGTTGAAAACAGTGGTGGAGACTGCTCTGTACCAATGAACACTGTGTTGATTTATTGTAACCAATGAATAAGTATAAAATTTGTTGGGATTGTATAAAAGACAGCATGCTGTTATAATAAAGAGAGAAGCCTTCTGAAATTGAATAGTGCTCTTCTGTGTGTCATGACCTTCTCAACAGCAACAGAAGTGGACATATTTAATAAGGGATAAAGGAGCTTCCTCTAAGAGGGATCAGGAAGCAGACTACTCCAAGCAGGACTATCACAAGGTATCTGGGAAGGTAGGTAGAGGAAGATAGGTAGCTCAGTGGGCCTATGACATGTTGGGCCATCGAAGAAGAGATGCAACCTACAAATGAGTTTTTGAATGAGGGATGGATTTATCATGGACATTATCCAATACAATACCACGCACCATCTCTCCAGCCCTGAAAGTCTACTATGACAGAAGAACTCGAAGCTATGGGCTAATTTTACTCAATTGACATTTTAGAGGGATGACCCATTGTTGTATTGCACTAAATAGCTATTTAGCTGTTTTGCTCTGGGTGTTTGATGGTTTGCACTGCTCACATGATCTATATTACATGGCCTCCTCCTCCCCCCTCTCGCCAAGCCTCAGTGTTGGTGGTCTCTTACTGGTTTGCCCCTCTCCTTGCCCCTCCTCACTTGTATCCCATTGGCTATGGTCCCCTTCCTCTGCCCCCCTTTAAAATCCCCTTGGGAGGAGGCCAACTTCTCTCTCCTACCTGGAAGGTCACCTGGGCAGCCTGGTGTCTCCTGCCTAAGAAATAAAGCAGGACATGGTTTCCTAGAAGGAAAGAGCATCTCTCCATCTTTTGCTCCTGTCTCTGTGAGATTGAGCCAGGGGCTCTGGGTTCAGAGATGGCTTGTTTGGACCCTCTAAAGCCCCCAGTTCATCGCCACAACCCACAGACTAAGGGAATGATATCTCTGTGTATGCATCCAAAGACAGGGAAGGGCGCATTGGGAAGAATGGAACCTGGGCATGACATAAATGATAGAGAATAAAGGGTGGATATTGCTCTGGTTTTATCGGGGACAGAGTTAATTTTTGCCCTAGTTGGTATAGTGCTGAGTGACAGATTGAGGATAAGAATAATGTTGACGACACACTGATGTTTTAGATTTTACTAAGCGGTATTTACACTAACAGAAGGAATTTGCAGGTCTTCCCACTGCCACACCAGTGAGGAATCTGGGGCACAAGAAGCTGGAGGGGACACAGGGGAGGGCTGGTGGCAGAAAGTGGGACCACAGCTGTTTAGTTACCTTCCAGATTAAACCACAACAAGGAGAAATGCAATGAAAAATTTATTATGTGGCAAAAACATTTTAATTGCTTTTAATACAGTTGTTCAGATGCTATACTGAGTCAAGATTTGATGCTGCTGTTGCAGCTGCATTTTTTTGGTAAGGAGCAGGTTGTGAAGTGTAGACTGCATATCACATGAACCATGCTTGCAGGCTGCACATGTCCCTGGGCCAGAAGGTAAAATTCCAGGTTTAAGTATGCCATCCCTATAGCCCATAACACAGAACAATCTCTTGCATCAAATGAGCAACTGTAGGGACATCATAATGTGCCACATCACCACTACTCTTTAGGAGCTAAATAACAACATACGCCATCAGCATCCACACACACACGAAAGCTAATTGTAATTGATACAATCTGGGTACCATAGAAATACTGAGGATGCAACCACATTGCAGCTGAACCTTCCATCTTAACCTTTACAGTTTCTTTTAAACTTTATTGTTTTATTGGTCCCATCAGCAATAACAGCACCAATAGCAGAAAAACTCAAAGATGATTTTGTGCAGACCCTGATGAAAAGTTACCATGTTAGAAGTGAAACAGTGGAGGACACTCATCTGGGCAACTCTGCACACTTCTCTTCCAGGTTGGCCACTGGGAAGCATTTTCCTTTCTCTGTCTGTTTCTTACATTGCTGGCCCCATCCCTACTTCCTGGCACCTACGTCTCCCTTTCTCTTGCTCAATCTCACACTTCCTTTCTTTCTTTCTTTCTTTGCTTGCTTGCTTGCTTTTCTTCTCCAAACTTTACCGTTAGAGTTAATGTATTTCATTGATCATGGACCCCTCTTAATAACTCTATGCCTACAGTTGCAAATTAGGTTCAGTCCATTACCGGACAGGTTTTCAAAATTCTCTTCTAATTCAAATTAATATGTCATATTAAATTATCTTGAAAGGCAACAACCTTTAGAAAACAGTGATAGAGAGAAAAACATCAATGAAGTTACTGAAAAATATTTTAGGTACGACTATTGGCATGGGAGTAGGAAGAAAAGCAGCTGCCTACAACTGGTTTGTGGTTTTTTGGCTTTAGAAATTCATCTGCAAAAAGCAAATATTTGCAGAAAAGTTTCCTGGTACCACATGCCACTGCATGAATAATTTTGAGCATACAGTAAATACTAGCCATTTTATCAGCCATTTAATTTGCCAACAATTTACAGGAGATCTAATTCAAAACCTCTCAAGCTGGAAAAAACCTGGAACATAGCGAATAGACTGTACCACACAAAAAGACCAGGTATGTATAATTTGGACTCCAGTGTATAGACAGATTTACACTGGGGAAAAGATCAATTACAAATAGTAATGGTGTCAAGAAAGTCTTTTCTAAACACTTTCAGTGAAAGTGATTGAAAACATTAAAATAGATTGTGTGAAGTAGGGTTTTCAGATGGAGATGTCAGCTCAAAAAAAAACTTGCTTTAGTTTAGAGTACAGGGTTTCTATTCTAAAGTCCAGAATATATATTAACATTTGTATGAGAAGTTCTTGTTTTTCTTCACACTGAGGTCTTTCTCCCCTAAAGATATAAAAAAACCACTCAAAATATAGTTAGCAGTAATATATTTTTTAACTGACCAAAACTGACATGGTAATCTACCAATGCATTTTCTTGGAAACCGTTGGGGTTTTAAAATATTCTAAGAACATTATAGCATGACCATTTAACTTCCAACTTAATCTTGCTTCACATCCTGTTAACATGGCATGCCAAAAACATATATAGAGCCTACTGTAGCCTATCTATTGCTCCCAGTACTTCCAAACTGTCATTAAATAGTTCTGTTCTATGTGCAGTGAAGACCTCTACTACTGAAAAGAGTGGGGACTCATTTAAACCTCCATGTGTTTCTGTTTACAACAGAAGACTCATGACATAGTGAGGTCTATGCTGAGCACTGCTGAAAAATCTACAGTTTTTTGGAAGCCTGTTCTTAAAAACATACACACAAAAGTGAAAAGTGGTGTGTATAAATGAAAACTATTCCTGCTTCAGTGCTAAATTACTATTTTTTAACATTTCTCCAAGTCTAGAGTTCTTATACCAAATGAGAAATTAAATGTTTTTTACTCATTAAGGGTTATACTATTTTTGGTGTTTCCTGGAATAAGAGAAGGATTATACCTCTTGAACTTGAGGTGGCAAAAGATGTTCTTCCTTTGCTTGCTAGGGGACACATAGGACCACAAAAAACATTCAGCAAAAGGGGTCCACTGGACAGTAATATATTGAAGCCATACAAGGAGTGGCTGAGGTCACTTGTTCTTTCCAGTCTGAAGGAGACTGAGGAGAGACCTCACCGCAGTTACAACCTCATCACAAGGGGAAGATGAGGCACAGGCTCTGATCTCTTCACTGTGACAGGACCAGTTACAGGACACAAGGGAATACAAGGGAATGGCCTGAGGTTGTGTCAGGGCAGGTATAGGTTGGATATCAGGAAAAGGTTCTTCACCCAGTGGGTGGCTGGGCATTGGACAAGGCTCCTCAGGTAAGCGGCCACAGCACCAGCCTGATGGAGCTCATTTGGACAGAGAGCATTTGGACAATACTGTCAGGCACATGGTGTGACTCTTGGTATGACCAGAGTCAGGAGTTGGACTGAATGATCCTTGTGTGTCCCTTTCAGCTCAGGATGGTCTATAATTCTAACACCCTGAGGTGCTGAAAGCTATGCACATTAACTGAAAATAGAGGAAAATACAGAGGCTGTCAGGATATCTTCTTGGACTACAGTGGTTTGTCTTTATTGCATGCAAATATTTTGTGGAGCCTCCATCCTTGAAGGCATTGAAAACCCAACAGAACAATACCCTGAGAAAACAGTTCTGTTTTCCCCCACTTTGAGCATGGAGGCATGGAGGCAACAGACACAGAGATCTGTTTCAATCTCAGCTATACTGTGATTCTGTGAAATAAAAATTAAGAAATTATAATGGGTTTTATATTGATTAATTAATTACTCTGACTTTTCTAAATCTATTTTGAAACAATTGTATTTTCTCTTTGAATGTAGAATAAAACCAGATGTGTAGAAGAGATATAAAGAAGACAAAAGACTGAGAGATATAGAAGAGACAAAAGACTGTTACATTTTAATCAAATTTTGCTGATAGATTCCTGTAACTTTTGTGACAACACTTCAGGACAAGAATTGCTGTTTGTACAGACAATCCTTTTAATTTATACTTTTCCGATACTGTCCAGTCTTTCCAATATTCCTCATTGATGGACTGGTTCAGTAGCATGTAAGAGTTGTCTTGAGGTGTGCTTTATGTGTAAGGTGTGTCTACGTGTAAGGTGACTACGCATTGCCACAGATTATTTCACACCATCCACCAGGAAAGGTGACATACAACAGATGCTGTAGAATTGTTGATATCATGAACATATTTGGAGGAGTTCTCTTTGCCCTGTCAGAAGGAGACATTCATATCTGTGTGACTACAGTTTTAGCCCTTGCCCTGATTTGTCCTTTCTGATACTGTATAACACAGGTTTTTACAGTTAATGATGATAAAGGAACTGAATGGGCAGTGAATGGAACAAATGTTTAAGTCATCCATTTGGTCTGCACCTAATCATTCTCAAAACCTCTCTTTGTTATGAAAATTATATCCTTGTACTTTATCTCCACTCTCCAGCATTGGGAAGAGGAAATAATTGCCATTCCTGTAATACCACAAAAATTTAAAAAAAATCTTCAGGTCCACAATCAGAAACAATAAAGTACAATTGCAGAGCCTTCCACATAAATAAATGTTAGGTCTGTATGAAGTAATTTTGTTGCCTTTGTTCCTGTGTTGCACAATTACAGGGAGCAGAGTGAAAATAAACAGTGTTGGAGATTACTGAGTTCTTGCTACTAGTTTTCTAAGGGACTGAGGCACATGGAGTTGTGTTGTCTGTCTGTCCTCTCCAGCCACTTTTGAATCTGCTGGATAATTTTGACTAATTTTGGCAAGGGTGTGGAAGGAGGAAACCTAGTTGAAAAAAATACACATTTTTTTTAAGTTCTGTGAACATCAGCAGCTGAGCAGCAGACAGACATACAAACATTGCTAAATGAAACACTGCAGCCTGATCTCATCAGTTATTCTTCCAGCTTGGCTAAGGACCTAGTCATCAGCCTGTCTGTACTAAATATCCAGCTGTCAGGTGTAAATGGCAACCAACAAGGGATCTAAACTCTGGAGTTTATCACACAACCAAAGAGATAAGATGTTTTATCCTACTTGATTATCTGGCACAATCATTCCCTCATATCACATTCCTAGCTCTCAACCCTCTGAAGGAAGGCCTCTGTTGGTGGTCTGGCATGGTTGGGCAGGAAATCATGTTGATGTCTGCTGTGCCACTTCCTGCAGCAGCCAGCTGTGTTAGGCATTCTTGGGCATCCTACAGTATTCATCTCCATACAGTTCTCATGCAGTGGACTCCAAAGGCCATCTAGAATCAAGAAAAAAACATTTGAATGTGCTCAATTGCTTTATTCTTTCTCTAATTCTAAAAAGATATCATAACAGAAATTTGGATCATAACATGTTATGTTAATTAATAAATACCTATTCACGGTCTTTGTTACAAAACGGATTTTTGATGCATTGTAACACATTGTAAAATTTTAATTCTGCTTGAAGTTGCTGAGAATTACTTATTTGAAGAAGAACTGTACTTTTTCAGTACTGTATGCTGCAGAAGCTTGCATGCAAAACAGCTTACAGCTTTGAGGACTCAAAAAAGGAGCAATGTCTCTAAAGTGTAGAATTCAAAGACAGTTTCCTTGTTTTCTGTCTGTTTGTATTCTAATTGGCAGGGAGGACATCACTGGTGCTAGAAAGTAGCACTGTATCCTTATAAGGGAGAAAGATGCAATTAAAGGTGGTGGAACATGCGAGAGGATGAAAAAGATCAGCAGAATAACTAATCTGAAACATTTCAAAGATTGATTATTTTCTTCACACTCCAGAGCCCCTGTTTCTTTCCCAAGAATTTTTGTGCATCTTATAAAAGGAAACTTCAGGTGGCAGACCTGCAAATGGAGCACATTGTTAGTGTTCTCTAGAGTTTGGTGTTCATTTTATTTACCATTACTATATGTAAGCAGAAGGAACAGGTAACTACTTGAGCATACACTTTGAATGGCTCTGGTGGCAATGTCAATCCTCACAGAAGGGTTCAAGGACCCTTAACGTGGGCTATATTCTTTATCACCATGTATTGGTGTTTACCAGTATTGCAGACGGGACGAGCCCTGGCTTGTCTGGCCCTTGCTGCTGAGCCAAACAGCGGCAACTGCGGTGCTTCACCCCAGAGACACCTTTGGCTGGCTGGATGTTGCAGCTGGGCAAGCGGAGACCAGTCCAGGCATGCCGGAGCTCCAGGAGTGGTGGAATGGAGCTTCCTCCCGGAGGGTTGGCTGCTCAGGGTTCCCTCAGACGGAGAAGCTTTAAGGCGAGGTGAAGGAAAGGAGTCAGTTCTGATGGAGGGTTTCAATCCAGGGTTTTTATTCTGGCCCGCAGGCCTCTGAATCTTGTAACAGCTCCAACAGAACCCCGACCACATGGCTTGCCAGCCCTTTTACCTGGGGGAGAGGGGCAGGGAAGGGATGGGGAGCCACCAACCAGGTACATGGGAGGAGGTCATCAGGGATAAAGGACACCTGGATGGCCCAATGCCCCCTGGGGGGTAGAGGGTATCTTTTGAATTTACCAATCACTCTATGCCCTTTTGGAATTCTAGAGTTGATGGGCAGTGCTTGGCAGGAGTCAGGCTGGGGAAAGATGGGTGTTTGACACACCTGGGAGGGAATTTCCTGGAGGATACCATTTCTGAGGACACACTGCAACAACCGTGGAGGACATCAGGAGCAGAAACCTGCACTTTGGACCCCTAGCTTTGATGTATGAAATAGAAGAAGCAGAATGAAGGAAAATGGGAACCACTCAGTCACTATGACACTGCTAGGAGAAGAAGAAAATGATACACTGAGTGAATGTGTATTATACATAAAAAAAGATTTATTTTCTGACTTGTAAAGTGTAACCTAAAGTTGAAGGTGGAAGGTACTTTTTAATCCCCCTTTACTACTCCTGAAGCAGAGAATGTGATTTCCAGGTAGAGGAATTCAGGCCTTCACAGGAAGAAACAGTCAATTTTACTTATCTTCCTAAACATTCTGTCCTGCTGCTACAGAAACCATCCTTCTTTTTTCATTCTACATCCTGTAACAGGCAGCTCTGACCTGTAAGAAAACAACCCTTCAGTGCCCTAATATGAATATTATAATTCTGCCTAAACAATTCTTTGAGGGTGGTAATATCTTCTTTTACAAAAATGCTATAGTTCTCTTGTCTATATATTACACATTTTCGAGAGTTATATATAAATCTCTAAGAATGCATGTATAAAATCTTGGTAAGTTTAGAAAATGGCCACAAGTAACTCAGGAGTTTAAAACAGCTGGGGTTTGCTTAGCTATTCATTATCTTAATCTATACAGTATTTGTAACTTCTTTGTAGTTTAATAACACTGATTTCAGGCTGAAAGCAAATGTAAAGACAAAGTATCCGCTTAGGGCATATGATAAAAACTTATACCCAAATGAAAGTTTAGGAAGAGACTAATTATTTACATTGTCCTTGGGTGTCCATAGAAATTGTGTGTGCTGTCATGGTCAGGCTGAGATACCTGAATTTGACTTCCATGATCTGCTGATGCACTGTCTCTCAAAATTCATATCAGAGGTGAAGGATCCTGGTCACATCTGACAGTTGCCTCTTTTCCTTTGCTAGATCATCCTGTCCTTTGTGAACTGTATATGGAAGATTACTCTTTCCCAAGCATATCTCAAATTTCTTTCTCATGATGTATGTTAATCCACCTGACATTTGAACTGTTCTGTACACCCCTAAGACACTGTGGGTAATATTATAACAACAAAATTTCTTGCTGTCTTTGTGGTAACATCAAGGCAGAGGCACTCACTTAGTGTAATATTGTTTGAGACAGTCGTTCATGTCCAAACTTGCATGATTAAAATGTATGGAAATCTCTATCATGCCATTTTGCAAAAATTGTATATCCAATTCAGATGTATGGAGAGAAATTGTAAGAATATTTATCAGCTCTATTTATTCTGAAAACTGTTGTTTTGTTTCTTTTTTAGGTTTTGTTTGTTTGTTTGTTTGTTTTGGGGTGGTTTTTTTGTTGTTGTTGTTGGGGTTTTTTTTGTTTGGTTGTTGGTTTTTTTGGTGTTTTTTTTTTGTTTGTTGTTGTTTTTTTTTGTTTTTTTTTTTTTTTTTTTTTTTTTCCTGATATGTGAGTTATAGCTCCTAGTAACACTGACTATGTAAAACGAAACCCCATTGTTACAGGTTTTCCAAAATGTTTGCTTCTGCTTCAGCAGTTCTACTCTGGTTACATTGGGATGGGAGTGTTACCTCTAATTTAAGGCAGGAATCGTACATGGCATTTATTCAACAGTGCACTCGTGTGGCAAGACTCGGAAAGTACATAGATCACGTTTTACAGAACTCCTTGAATACAATGTAGTTTTCTTACTACATAAGAAAATACAAGAAGGTTCTTATAGATTGATACAATGATGTTTCCCAGTACAATACTTTTTTTTTTTAATTATTTTTTAGCTTACTTTGATTGCATACCTATAAAAAATATCCTCTTTCAAGTACTTTAGTGATATAAGTCAGAGCTCCCAATAAAGGATATTCCCTTGTTTTGTCATATGCAGGCCGTTCTTCACTGAAATTTAATTTCAGAGTGTTGACTCAATATCTTCATTTTTTCATCACCATAAATTTCAATTTTTGACAGGAGATCCGAATATAGCTGAGATGTTATCACACCAAAATCTCTGAACACATTTTGTGGCTACTCAGCCTATGAATTGTGTGCAAAAATATGACTACAAGTTCTCATTTTCTCAGAGCAAGGCCCCATATATAGCAAGAAGCAAAAATGTCTATTAAGCTACTGGGTATTGTTGCAGAGAGTATAAATGAGCCAGGAAGTGAGTGTTGCAGGCCAGACATTGAACAGGCACAAAACTTCTAAAAGAGCTGCCAGCCTCATCTAGTTTTATTTAATTTACACTAGAAATTCCCACTGTTACTTGTATGGTTGCTTTCCTCAGTTATGTTTTTCCTACAGTTGATTTAACCTCCACACATGTTGCTGGAATCCCTCCACCACTCCTGTCCCTCTGATGATGACTCTCCACCTTCAGCTTGGAGTGGGACTTAGACAAGATGAACACTATTCCTGAGATCAGTTATTAAAGAAAACACAACACAGCATTCCCTCTGTTTTGCAACAGGACATACTGGTCCTTATGGTCCCAGTACCAGAAAGGCATTCAGACTTTGAAAAGTATCATTTCAAATGCAATTTTTTAGAGTTAACATCATAAGGAAAGAGAGAACTGTTATCCTACAGCATTTCAGATCCTACAAACCATAAGCAGTGCAGCAACAAATGGATCTATAACGAGGGTGCATCATGAAGACTCTGTCTGTGGAAGGGCTATCCCATCATGGTCATTCAAGCTGTAAGAGGATTTCTTTAAAAAACCTACCTTTATTCATCATTTCTACTATCAGAGAGGATGTCTGCATAAGGACTTCTGGCTGCAGTTTTACATAGAGGCCAGTTCATAGAGATGCCAGAACAGTGTGGGTGGGAGCTGCCCACAGCTGCTCTAACAGTGCGCTGCCTGAATTGATCCTGTGGCCATGGGATACAGCAAAACACAGACCTGAAGGCCATCCTGTATGTGGCTACACTTGGGGTAACTATTGCATGGATCGCTACAGTCTCAATGTATAACGATCCTTCCTAACAGGTCCACCTTCCTGCATTGTGGAGGCATTTATTCCCACTAAGGGAACTCCATTGCGAGCAAGGTCTCTGGAGTGATCTCTGAAGAACAAAAATGCCCTTTCAGAAGTAGAGGGGTTTTTTTCTTGCTCCCTTACATTCATTTTCTTCCCCTCTCTTTCTCTCAGGAGGGTGCCCTCAGCTTTTCATTAGCTTTTCACAGTTAGGAATGTGAAGAGGATAAAACCAAAGCCACACCCAGAGGTGTGTGTCTCCAAGTGCTTTGCGGTGGTGTGGAAACCACTACAACTATGGAGTTCCCTGGTGTCCCCTAGGATCTCGTACAGGGGTGAGCAGGACTGGGGGAAACGTGCGGGCAAACGTGAGAGAACTACAAGTGCACCCCAGGCCAGGACAGCGTCGTTAACAGCAGCCTCCCCTCACAACGCGCCGACTCCTAAGGCAAGTCGGGCAGAACCGAGAGTAGAACTGAGTGCTTTTGTGAGCTGCTGCCTCGCTTCGGCGGCTGAACACTTGTGGTGGCACACCTCTGACGTGGGACGACAGACCCGTTAGGTGGCAGAAACCCCTCAGCCGCAGCAGCAGGGCGGCAGAGCCCTGCGGGGCCGGCGGGCGGCAGGAGCAGACGGGGAGGCGGCGGGAGCAGCCCCGCCCTGAGGGGCTCACTGCCCCGCCCCGCC
>VZRH01001004.1:691099-768731 GCA_013397555.1 Urocynchramus pylzowi | reverse complement strand
CCGGCAGGTGCCGGAGAACGGGCCCGGGGCGGGAGATACGGAGTCCGGCGGAGACCTCCCGGCGGATCGGCCCTCGGCCCTTCGGCCCTCGGCCCTTCGGAGTGGGATGGAGGAGCCTGAGAAGGAGGCAGATGATGAGGGAGAGAAGACTGCCTGGCAGCAGAGCCTGAATCCCGAGCTGCAGCAGGGGTACCGCATCCTGCGCGAGTTCCTGCTGGAGAAGTACCGGCCCCTGACGGCGCCGTTCCTGAAGCCCCTCGCGGATCAGGCATTTTTCGGGGAAGAGAGCTCCGGCTCCCTCTTGGGCCGTAAGAGCAGCCAGTCCTTGCAGCAGTTGCCCGCTGGAATATGGCTATTGAAAATGGAAGAGAAATTTTCCAGTGGGCAGTACACAGGGATAGCAGATTTCGTGTGTGACTTCCGGCTCATGCTGGAGACTTGCTATCGGCTGCACGGTGTGGATCACTGGCTCTCCAAACAGGCCCAGAAGCTGGAGATGATGCTGGAACAGAAGTTGGCGCTGCTATCTCGGTAGGTGTAGAAAACTAGGGGGCCGTGCCGCGTGTTCTTTACATAAAGTAGGACAGGAGGGTGTGTTTCTTGACGTAAAAATTCCTTTAAAAGAAAACAAGCGTCGAACAAAACCCCAAAACAGAAAGAACACTGGTACTTTCAGTAGTTTCATGAAGATTAACGTTTCCTACTGGGAACTATTCAAATCTTAATTCAAAACGCTTTGGAAATTCCAAACCTCAAAATGCCAAATAGAGCACAGCATTTCCTGACTGAGATTTTCCTTCTGAAAGAAGCCTTTTGTGAACATGGAGAGACACTTGTTTACACAAGATGTCAAATGCTTCTTTCTTTATTTTATTCTGTCGTGAAACTGCCTAAACTCTGTATGAATATTAGGCTCTTTAAAATTTTTATTTTTAAAATCCGTGAAATTTTTACCGCCCTTAAAATGCATAGGAATAAAATACTAAGCCAGTTACCTGCTTTGAAATGGTGTATCATAAAATGAGAGATAGTGCTTGCCATACTATAGTCTTGAATGGCAAAATGGAAATCGCAGTTAGTTGAAATGTAAGTCCCTGGCAGGGACTGCTTTCTTATCAGCCAAAGCAGCTGAAACTTAGAAAGCTCTCAAGCTGTATAGTAGAAAGCCCAGTTTAAATCACAACTGAAGTACATGCTTTCTCATGAACTTGTCGTAGTTTAGTCATTATCAGAAAACCATGGTGGCTTCTTACAGGGAAAAGCCCACTGGTCTTCTGAATGACATAATATTCTGCATATAAAAACCAAGAGGTGGTTTTGGTGAAGGATGAAGATGAAGAAGGAACAATGTTGGGAAATACGTAAAGCTGTGTGTGTCCATCAGCATTATGTTTGCTAGTGACGCACATCGTGAACTGCCAGCTAGTAAGAACATTGCTCGTGTAGGAAGAACACTTCAGGAAAGTGGTGCAGAAGTCACCTGAAAGCAGAGTGATGTATTCAGTGCTGCTGTAGCAAGAGTATATTTTAAACCGTTTCTGTGTAACAGCAGTTTTGGGACAGTCTGGTAGTAGACAGGACAGAGCTGAATGTAGTGGGGCTTGAATATTTCTAGTTTGCTAGAGTGAAACCTGATTAAAAACAAATAATTTCTGGCTTAATAGAATTATTGATGGCAGATAAATAACCAAATGAAACTTGGAAGATTTTGTGTTCTCAAATAGCAATATAGGTATTTACTAAAAAATAAATTCAATTGCTCTTGTCATTCTTCCACTTAATGCATAGTCTTTTTCAGATAAATGTTAGGAAATACTGAACTGTCTAAAGGTAATCCCGCCTCAGTATATAGTGAGTTTGTCTTGTATTAACTCTTCAGAGATTTGTAAAGATTGTTTCATTATGTCTGTGTGTGTACTAGCTTAATAAAAGTTTCTAGAACCTGTAAGTATAAAGGATTATGGAACCTAGAAGTCTCAAAGTTCTTTTACAATTTTTAATTAGACAAATTTGTTTGAAGTGTTGAACATAATTTTATTTGTAAAATGAAATTGAATAACTACTTCTTGGAACAATCATTCTTATATTATTACAGAGTAGTATTTAGGTCAATGATCCCCTTCAAGTGATTCGAGGGAGTCAATCAATATTGATTGTATAATTCCTGAATACTACAAGCCACAGCAAATTATCTTAGAATGGAGGTTCCTTTTGAATGGAGGTTGGATTTTTCTCCTCTGCCCCTCAAATATTTTCACAGGTTGTGAAAAACTCATACAAGTTTTAATGGAGACTTTTGAAACAATGTAAGAAGAAATGTAGCTTTGCAGACAAATTTGTAGTGTTCTGTCTTTCAGTGTTTGTAATTTAAAATAGAATGAAACTGGTGTTTAAGATATGCTTACCCAGCCTAAACCAACTAATAGATTCCCAAAGCCCCCCACTAAGAGACCCCACCACTCAGCCCCTTATTTTTAGGTATCTGCTAAAAAGGATACTTTCTTATCTTAGGTCTTGTGGAAGTTTTTTCTTTCCAAATACTTATGGACTAAGATAGAGAATTCCATTTCCAATTAATGTTTGGTAACTTGTGGTAAATATACAGGTTTTAACTGGTGAGAGAACATAGGTCATATTAGTGTCTTGGGTTTAAGTTTAAAATTTTATAAAGGAATTTTCAAAATGGAAAAAATGGCAGGTGAAAAAATAACTGCTTTTTTCTGAGTAAGCATGCTCGATACATGATTGGCTTGGTATTGAGGTGCATTGAGAAGTTCCTAGTAGTGAATTGGCTTGCTTTTTTCTTCTAGGAATTTAAGAGAGAAAACCTCATTGGCTGTCACATCTAGAGGATGCTATGGGCAGGAGGATGAAAAAACAGCAGCATGCATTTCTACAAGACGTCGTTCCATGCCTCGCAATTTAGTAGGTTTGTCAACAGGCATGTTTGAGTCTATGATGGTTCAGGTTCTAAGACAAGAGGAGCAACTGAGAGCAAAAGAGGAAAAGAGGTAATAAGAAAAACTATTTAGTTTTATTTTTAAATAGTTGTGACTTCCTAGTTTTCTAAAGAGGCTAGCTCCTCGTGCTATTTTTCAGGTAAATAAATGTGGTACTCTTGTGGTCTCAAGTTCATAACTTCAATACAGTGCATCCACAAAACAAAAAAATTAGTACCACTTCCTTGAAAAATTGCTGAGGTCATTTAAGTTTTGAATTAAATTACAGCTGCTCTTATTTTAGTGTAGCAAAACTTCTAATATTAACTAAAAGCATCCACAGTTATTTCCTGCCAGTGCATTATCGTTTACCATATATATCCTTGGACAGCTTTTCATGCAATAATTAGATTAAAAATTACCAGAATGCTTAACTACAGTCTAATTCCATGATCTTGTCACTGCTTCTTTCACTGATAGCCAGAAGCAAATCATCTCTGCCAGTGCCTCTGCTGTTTACCTCAGTGATGTGGCATTTCAGCTTGTCAGTTAGGTAATAGTTTTAGATTGTTCATGTAAATAACTCTGAGATTTTGTGGTCTTCTTAAATTTAAGAGCTATATAATTCCAGGCAGTGTTAATATGTTTTACTTTGAGAAAAATGAAGCTTAGAAGTTTGTTTACTGTAACAGTAATTTGAGTGACTGTGTCTAAACATGGCTCACAATGGTAAGACAGTATTTGCTTCAGGAAGCAAAGTGTTTCTAGCTTTTTTCAAAGTTTACACCTTTATAGACTTTTTCCCATATGTGACCAGCTCACTTTTAATTTTGCAGGTCATCTTCATTTTCAGCAGATTTGAAGCTATATGGCTGACTTAACTGTTAGACAGTACTTTTTTCTGTAGAACATTCTTCTTCTAATCCACTAATAATCTAAGCACACTTTGCAAAAAACAAACAAACAAACAAAACAACAACAACAACAAAACCCCCAAAAAACCCCCCAAAAAACCCCAAAGATCAATAGGCAATTGTTTCTTTGGTAAAATTCTCTTGATTTTTGCTGAACTCTGTGTTCTAGAGCTCAGAACTTGGTAACAATGTTATGAAAAGGGATATTTTGATTGGATTTTAATTCATTGCTAGAGTCTGTAGAACAGCTTACCAAAAAAAAAAAAATTATGCTTTCATGCACCCGTTTAAAGTACATTGCTGCAAAACTGTAGTAATTAACTGTTAAATCCATGTATCTGGATATACTCAAAAATCCCAGATCCTGGGCAAAAGATGGTTGGTTCTACAGAATGTTCCACAATAACAGAAAAAGACCACAACTAGCTTGCATCTTTACACCCTAAAATTTTGAACTGTACCACTTATTAAGCAAAAAAAAAAGGTTCAGTAGATAGCTGGTATAATATTTCTTTGACTCTATTGACCTCTCCAAGTAATTTTGCTTCAGATTTCTTCTCTCAGTTTTCTTTCTTAATCGCACCATGTTTTTAAAGTAATTTGGACCTCTCTGTGCCAATTGTTTCTCAGCTCACCCAAAAATGTTCCAGAAGTACCTTTTCTGAGCAGTTTATGAAAAGGGCTTGGCAACTGGAAAGCTTTTAAAGTTAGTTGCGTATTTCCATTGAAGATCACATTTTACAGTAGATACAAATTTTCAAAGTGGTGCACATGTAAATGCACATACTTTCAACACTATTTTTATTTGAAAATGTGTTGCAAATTTCTAAACTTCTGGCTTGTTGCTAAAGTATGTATTACGTTATTAAGAAGAGAAAATGGTTATTCTGCTATGATTTTTTTGTTTTCTATAGAAATCTAATACACTGAGATTGGCATGGAAGAGGTACTTTCTAAACAATATGGAAGCCTTGGGTATTTTAGTTAGAGAGTACAGTGCTGGTGCATCAGTTGTATTTGCATAGGCAGCATCTGCTCTTCACACAACTTTAAGATGAGTTATCAGGAACATAAAAAAAGGGCTCAGTTTCTGGCCATCTAGTAGGTGACTCAAAGTACTTGTAGCTGTGATTTATGCTTGTAGTCATAAATAATCTTAGTTTAGAATGTCTAAGAACTGCATACTTTCAGTCTCAGAAAAGTAAGACTGCAAAGGCAAGGGCCTTTCTATAAAATTTAGCCTCATATCTAAAGAAATTGAAGTCCACTGTTGAAGTCCAAGTTTATACATAATTCTTTGCTTTAGATATTTAGATACTTTCTCTAGACACAGGCATTTTATGATGAGAATAAAATAAAACTAAAATTAAAATACTCAAACATATAAATAAATATCATCATTTATCTTGTATAGAAATAAAAGCAAAATACAAATTAAATTTGTAGATTAAATCCTTAAAATACTTTTTGGTTATTTTTTCCCACAAAATCCTTGAAATTGATTTTACAAACATTTGGCATATTTTGGAAGAATATTCTGAAGTGGGATTTTTATCTTCTTTTCTGTAGTTGACTTCAGGGAAATTCTACTCCAAATCTTTTAGTTACTTTTGTTATATAGGTATCCTTTGTTGAGAGTTCTCTTTCTCTTGTAATTTATCCCTTTCTGTCACGATCAGTTTCACTTTTCTTTATGCAGTGTTTTATAACTTTCCCCAAGTGACACATTCATAATGGTAGACTCAACATGTGAAAACTGACAAGATATCATTGCAAAGTTGATTTCACTGTTTTGCAACTAATAGTTTTTGTACAGCATCAAAAGCACTTTCCCCCACCAAAGTACCTATATGACAAGATCTGATTTATTTTTATTGTCAGTCTTGATTGTAAGCATTCCTTTTGTTCAAATTTTGTAATTATCAGAATATTGACAATCTTCTTCAAATTATAAATTACATTTCTGTGAGTTTTTACTCAGCTGCTTGGTTACATGCTAGGTAAGTAACGAATCAACTAATTTACACATTAGTTAACAATAAATAGTTGTGGGATTATTTTATAATTGGAAATGATGACTAATTAGTTAGATACTGAAATATAAAAGTAGATTCCTACTGAAATTTTTTTTCATACTGAAATTGACTGGTTGATTTCAGTGGGAATTAAGTATCTGGATCCAATGGAAAATATAGAGTATGTAATACTATGATTTAAGATATTCGAGATACAGAAATAAGGTTATATGGGCATCTCCAAAATTAGTATCATCTGACTACTAAATCTTGGCTTATTTTAGAATAATATGTAATATTGTTAATTTGTACATAACTTTCTCTTTTATTTTTAAAGTAGTTACAATAAAATAGTTAAAATAGCTATTGTTAATTCAAACAGTTCTCTGTGTCTTGTCATTAGGAGTTCCAGTGTCTGACCTTTTTTCCTGTGAATCAACACCTAAATAGATTAGATGTGGTAATTGGGAAAATAAAATAAAATCTAGGCTTTGCCTCCTCTCCTCACCAAGCAATCTGTTGCAGGAAAGAAGGAATTTGCTGGTGATATGTGTTGGCTGCTTTAAATAAGGGAGGAAATTACAAGAAGAGTAGGGAGTTATGTCGGGACTTTGTTTGAGGAGTTATCTCTACTTGGATATCATGTTTGCTGAGTTTTAAGGTCAGATGCCACTCAAGAGCTGCAAAACAACTGCTGCATATGTGTTCTAGAAATATAGCCATTGTTAGTCTAGAAGAATCAATTTCACCTTAGAATAGTTCTGTAACTACTGGAGGTTCAGTACATGCATGCAAACATATTTCTGGTAAATGTAAATAAAAGTATAAAGCAACAGGGTTTTTTACAGTTGCTGTCATCATGAAAGCCAAATATGTATGTCCAGAGAATTTCTCAATATAAGGATATCTGTGCCACTAAAGTATCAAATGTCTCTCTCTTACCTCCCTCTCTCCAGTTTCTCTCTTCCTTGACCCCTGCTCCCTTGTCCTGTGTCCTACACTCTCTTCACTTCCCTTTATCTTCTCAAAACTACCCCAGGAAAAAGATGCTAGCAGGAAGACCTCAATAATGAAGATCTGAAAGTGTGCTATTATTTATTTACATTTTTTTCCTGAATGTCTGCTGAGAATGGGATGACAGCAGATACTGTGATAAAACAACAGCTTAAAAAACAAGGCAAACTTTTTACAAGTGAAACAACTTACAGTTTTCTTTTTAAACAACCTTTTAAAACATTCTTAAACATTATATAGTAATTGTAAATTTATCCAGGCAGAGGTATCTATCTATGAATCTAGGATATTGTATTTATTTTGATAATACTACCTTAAATTAAATTATTACTTGGTAAGAAGTTGAAACTGCTCACGAAGACAATATTTTTGGATCACCTACAGCTTTTTTATTAAGCAGTACTGAAATGTTGTTTTTTCTATATATGTTCCACCTCACAATGTACTCACTATTTAGTCTTGTTGCTGTACTATATTAATAGAGTTCATACCTTTTGGAGGCAAGAGGTTATTAGGAAGCATGTTTTACATTAATGAGGAATGAGAGAGTAGGAACCAAGAGTGCTATGAAATTTATATTTGAGACCTCTTTTGCATAGTATCATTTCTTCCTCTGTGTCACTGGGACATTAGTTATTTTTATTTATTTCATTCATTTATTATATCAATGCAATATTAGCACATTTAAATAGAACGTAAATCAGAATAAAAATAGTGCCTGCTTTACATGTGCAAGCAGTATTGTTGAATTTAGTGGCTTATTCACCAAGAATGGCTAACAGAGGTTTGTGCTGAAAAGTGGGATTTTGTCTTTATATTCTTAAGTTAATGCTGCACTGGGAGACTGAATTTAAGAATTTACAGACCTGTTTGCTTTTACCTTTTATGTTTTACATGAGTCTATACTTCTGCACTTACTAGATATATAAATAACAAGAATGCATGTATGGGGTATTAAACCTTGCTGTTCAAATTATAGTTACAAGTCCGTGAATATTTAATTTTATTATAGAATATAAGGTATTCAGTAGAGTCTTACTGTATTTTATGTTGCTTTGCATACACATGGCATGGTTCTCCTGTGCTGATACTAAAATGTGAACAAAACTACATTTGTTGCCTTTTTTACATTGTTAAGATAGCTAGTCAATAGTTAATGGTTGAAATATATGCCCTTCAAGCTAGAAGCCACTATCAGCATCATGTTGTCAAAACAAACATTTTAATTTATCCTTACTCTTTTGCCAAAAATGGAAGTCGTTGATGCTTTGAATAGATACATGACATTTATTTGCTACTTGTTTATGACCTAATTGGAGGTTCGCAATTTAGAAATAAGAATGTGTAAATTCCAGTAGCAGGTCACATTTGTGTTAGAGGCAGGTGGTAGTTTTCACCAGTGATAGAAGCTTCAGAGAAAAAGATAAAAGAAGCTTAGGATGAGCTCTAAAAAATTTTCTGTAATACAGCTGTGTCCTCATCCTGTCTTTTGGAATCTGGTTGTGCCTTCAGGCAAAAATGTTAGTTTACTAGTGCAGCAGCATTAAAGAAAATTTACTTCTGTTGGTAACTTTTGGTATTTGTATGATTCATGCAGATGGCCAGTTTTCTGCTTTGGAAATATATTGAAATATTTGTACCTTAGATGGTAAGCTACATGTAGTTGATTATCTGAAATGGAAGCATTCATTTTTCTAACATGTGTTACCCTTAAATTTCATGATGAATTTACAAATAAAAGTAAATAGAAGTTCCCAGTCTGTCATAGGAGGTTTACATACTACTGTCATGTTTCCTCTTGCTAGTGTTTTGTGTGGACTCCCAGATTACTCAGAAGTTTTTACAGGCTTCTGGTTACTGATAACCGCTTTCTCTGAATGCATGTTATTTCTGCTCTATCCTGTTTTTTAGATAGGGGGACCAGAACTGAATAATTTTTTTCAGGTGAGGGCAAACCAATTAATATAATAACATTTTATTTTTGGTATTATTTCCCATCACATTTCTTGTGTGTCCTGATACTTGTTTCTTTTTTGACCACCATTGCAAACTGACTAGTGACACAACTTTGGGTGGGAGGGAAAATAGCTCTTGTGTGTGTAAATGAAGCACTTAGCAATTAGGCATGTATACTTGTGTGCTGAGGAAGGGAGGCACAAGGGAGGTGACATGAGCCACAGGGCAACCATTTGAAAACAAGAATTGCCTGGAATTTGTTTCAGAGTTTTTAATATGGATAGTTTGTTGGAAATACTTAATTCTGATTAAAAGGGATTGAGGAAGGAAATATATATTTTTTTAATACCTGAAAGTCTAAACAACTCAAACTATTTATATATGCCAGGCTTTTTTCTTATCTTTTTGCCATTTTTAAACTAGTGGTGATAGAAAAAAATGACAATAATTTGCCATTTTGGTTGATGCGTTCTGCACTGCAAAGTAAGACAAACTGAAATAAAACTTCAGTTTTACTGTGCTCTTTTTAATGTCAAGTATGTTTGACATACTGTAGTTCTGGATTTTTTCCTCTCTCATTTCTTTTTATTCACCTACTATCTGAATTTTCATGAAATTTCTTTTAATAGGCAGAGAGATCAAGAAAGAAAAGAAGCAGAAGAAGCTAGTCAGAAAGAAATGGAAGAATGGGAAAAATCACTTTTAGCTCAAGCAGCACCTACAAGGATGGAGACAATGTGGGAGATTCCAGCTATTGGTCATTTTCTTTGCTTGGCACAACAGATTTTAAATTTACCTGAAATAGTATTTTATGAATTGGAACGTTGTCTTCTGATGCCTCAGTGTAATGTTTTTTTATCTAAAATAATGACTTCTTTGTTAAGTCCTCCTCATCGCAGACCCACATTACATCGCAGGCCTACATTTTCCTACAGGACTTGGGAAGCAGCACTCAGAAAGAAAGTGCAACACTGGTATACTGTTGTGGGGCAGACTGACAATCCTAATGGTGCTGCAGAAAAACTTGGATTGTGTCCCCAGTTTTTCAAAGTTCTCGGAGAAGTTAATCCCCTGGAGGAAAAGCCATTTCATGAGTTACCGTTCTATCAAAAAGTATGGCTGCTGAAAGGTCTCTGTGACTTCGTATATGAAACACAAAAGGATGTTCAGGATGCAGTGCTAGGTCAGCCTATCCATGAATGCAGAGAAGTAATTCTTGGTTACGACTGCTTGGAAAATGCGTATGTTCACTTTCCACAGTTCTGTGGTGCAGATGTTCGAATTTACAAACAAATACCTTTTCAGGCTCCTGAATTCCCGTCTCTTCCCATCAAAGTTAAAAAAGTGCCACGTGTTAAATCGGAAAGAGTAAAACATGAATATGGAAGCAAAAGCAATGGGGAGGTCAGTTCTGCTGGGAGAGAATTGCTGTGTCATTCCAAGACAGAAGGAGAGAAAAGTATGGACATTGTTATCTGTCCAGAGAAAAGAACACGTTTAGGTAGCTTTAGAGTCACTACAGAGGAAATGAAGGTTGACTGTGAAATAAAAGCCTCACGAGTTTGTGACATCAAAAAAACTGGTTGTTACAAAGAGAACGTCAGGAATTTGATTACTTCAGGAGAGATTGTTGATAGGGGTGGTCACCCTAGTTCAGAAGAAATAACAGATGTGGAGAATGGACAAGGTTGCACTGAAATGGCCAGAGTAAGACCTGAGCTGAGTCCGTTCAAGGAAAATACACTGAAAGCTTGCCAAATGCATGTCAACGGCACTTATAATGAAAACCAAGGCAGAAATTACCATGAATCTGCTGAAGAAACGGTGCTAGAGACCTTACTGCAAAATAATAAGAAACTAAATAAGATGCTGGCAAAAAAGAAGAAAAAGAAAAAAAAGAAGTTGAAGGATATTCTAAATGAAAATCTACAGAGAAAACTTGATGACTTGCAAAGAAAGCGTGAGATTCATCTTCATCCATTCAAATCTTATAAATCTGAGATCCAGAACAAGTTGTTTTTAATTAAAAAGAAAGCAAAACATAAGAAGCACAAGTCTGGTAAGTTGGCATTTTTATTATAGTAAAAATTAGGAGGATGCAGATTTTTTTTGAAGTTGTTTTCTTAGTTGATAAGTCTACATTTTATTTTGTGTAAAGAGAGGGCCTTATTGCATTAGACAATTAGGATATTAACTTTAGAGTCGAAGTTACCTACCTGAAATCACAAGCATATAAAACATCAGTTGATCAAACTGTGATTCATTTGCAGAATGTATCTTTAGAGAACATAATTAATTGCAAGAGTGAATTTGTTGCAAAAAATATTCAGGAGAATAAGTGTAACTGACTGGTTAGCATCAGAGAGTGTCTCTTAAAGGCATTTTATGGTATCTTATATTATAACAATTGTGGAAATGTTTCTCCATTTTTTTCAATTTATATTACCTTATCCAAATTGTGAAGAAACACAGAATAATTACATGAGATGATGAATGTAAAGCCATTCATAGTGAAACTGTGCAGTCCTCGGTCACCAAACAGTATGGCTTTGACTGTGGGCCTGGGTCCAACAGTCAGGATGCATTGGCATCAGAATTTATGCTGATGACATTTTTATTACAGAATTGGGCAGCATCTGGTTAAGGGTTTCAGGTAAGTGATAAACAACCCAGATTTCAGTTAGCTCACTGGAAAATTTCAAGGGTTTTTGCAAACACTAAAGTTACAAAAACCTTAAGTTCAAATTGTTCAAGTAGCTGTAGTATTTTTGATGTCATGTGAAGCAACGTAAAAGCTTAATCCTTTTGAGTACTGAGCTAAGCCATCTGTGCTAGATTTTAGCAGATTCTTTCCAACATTATATTTTTTGAAGTGACAGGCTGCTTTTCAGAACAGTGTAGACTGACAGATAAACACTGGATTTCATCTAAAAAGCAGAAAACCAAAACCAAGAATCTGAGTGACAAAAAATGTCTTCTAAAGGCTAAGAAGCTAGCCAAGGTCTGATGGCAGTGGATGTAGCAAGAAGTCAAAATTTAAAGCTAAGAAAACAAGTAATATTTAGATCCTAAATATTTGCACATAACAGCCAAAGAACTGTCTTACTATTTAAATCACAAATTCCTCCTTCCAAAATATTTCACTGCCCACATCTAAACAGAAGTTTCAAGAGTTGCAGTTGAAGTTCATATATTTTGTATTCAGGGAAACGAATGTATTTTACATTTGCCTTTGTGACTTAGCTCTCCAAATGTGTCACTGTTTTCAGTCTTCTTAAAACTAAGCAAACTGAATAGCAACCCAAATGGCAAACTAGGACTCTAGTTTGGAGAAGTGTTGTCCTTTATCTACTGATATGTTGACACATTTCCCATCTTATTCTGACTACTTCTTCATTTGACCTTGCTGGAGAAAATTTTGCAATAACTTTACAGCATTGCAAGAAAGCGCTTTTCTTCCTATGGTTGTTAAATCTCCATTGGTCTTGTAGCTGCTAGGCTGAAATGGATAGGATTGAATTCAATTTGTGAAAATAACTTGTTGTTTTGGAATGTTTCCTAATGTTTAAGGCTAAGTAGTATTTCTTAAAGATTGTCTGAAATTAAGTCTTCTGTTAAAAAAGATTCCCTTACAATGTAGAGCAGAAAAAGTGATTTAGTAAAGCTTGTTCTGAGTCCAAAAAGACACCTGATTTAAATCTGATCCTAGTCATAATAACTCTTTACAACGTTCTTTAAAAGTACAGTAAGTAGAAGAGAACATCAGGAATGTAAAAGTGAGTACCTTTCATTACTTTTCAACAAAATTGTTTTTTTCCTACTATTGGTTCTCTTAAGCAGCTAAATGTAACTGAGTCACAGTTTGTGTTTCTCTATTGAGATGATTTGCATATTCCTGACTTGCTGTGGCAGTGGTACCCATAGTCAATATAGACGGGTCATGCAGTTTTTCCATCTGAAAACTTCACAGAAATATTGTGAGCGGAATTTACTGGAGAATACAGCTTTGACCTTTACCATAGTGACAGTTTTCTTTCAATTTATGAAAAGGTGTGACCACTTCACTGAATCTATGTCTTTGAAGCAAGGTGATGATTATTATTGTGGCAGTGTTCTGTGTCAGAATTATTGACAGAGTAGTACTGAATGTAGTGAAAAGACAGTGTCAGAGCAGTTCTGTAAACAACTGCATGCTATGCATTAATTTTTAAATGGTATTTTCTTACCGGTGTTAGATAAGTTTCAGTGCAAGGTACAGTGCAAGAGCATGAGAATCCTACAACTGCATGTTTGAAACAGGGACTGGATGAAATTAAGAACATCTGTAGGGTTGAGGAAATAGAAGGGACCAGAGGCTGCTTGAAATAACTGTGATGTGCCTGATGCAGAGGTCGTAGTAAATGTAAATGTAAATCTTTTTATTCTAGTTGGTCTAGAAAACACCAATACAGCACACAATTTTAGAAGAACCTTGGATGTAAATTCTGTACCATATACTTATGCTCTGGAAAATTCATGGTTGTCTACCTGCTAGAAGTCCATTTTACTATATATTTTATTTCTTTTAAAGTACCATTATATTTTGTGTATGAAGTCAAGCATTGCTTGAATGTGAGAAAATGAATTCAACATGGAAGCAATTTTGTGGTGCCTGGTTTAGTGTCCTTGGGAGTTTAATCTTCAGAAGTCTTCTGGAGACTTTTCAATGTTGTAAAAACTTTGTCGTGTTGTTTAGGCTGTAGATAAAGGAACAGCCTGTTGATCATTTTGAAAGCATTGTGAGGTATTCCAGCAAGTAACAATGTACTCCATGCATTAAGCTTCAGTGCCACTGTCTTCAGAAACATGTACCACTCAGGTTTTATAGGGTTTCGGACATTGTTCTGTAAATCAGGAATATTAATGCACTTGTTCAGACCAACTTAGTTCATTTGACTATATAAAAGTGTATGCTGTGTCAGTATGGAAGCTTCAAAACTCTATAATAATGCTTCATTTTCCAGATTGTATCATGTTGTATTTTGTAAAAGAAGAGCTGTTGGGAGCAAGATAGAAGAGTAGGAGATTAAAAGGAAACCGGTTATGTACAGTAGTTGCCAAATCTTTGAAAGACATAAAGTGTGTCTTACAAATTTGTTAATGGAAAGACAACGGGGCCTGTTATTTAAATTGAGAACACAGCAGTTGCTGCTAGAATTTAGTGAAAAAACCAGAAATTCTTGCAGTTGGACAGGGCTACCATGACAAATGTTTTCTACCATGACAGATACTACTGAGTTAGTGTTTGGTATTAAAAACGTCTGTTGCCCCATCTGGGATAATGAGACTCCGCTCCATATCCAAGAAAAAAGTTGCAGTCTTATAAAAAATAATTATTAAAATAGGTTTTTATTCAAGATTGCACTGTGTTGTCACGTTACATATAATTTGAAGCATGGATTGACATTGCTTTTCTTCTTCAAGGAGAAGCCGCAAGAACTCATATACCAGAGTTCATAATAAAAAGTTTTACTAGATCTGTAAAAATGTTTCTGTTTTTAAATCACATTGATCCCAACGTAGAAGAAGTTATAAGTACATTGCATTGCTCTTGCTGAAGTAATTTACAAGTGTCAAGAACATTTGTGGGGCTTCATGTTTTATTAGTCTAATTTTTATGCCAAAAATAGTACTAGAAGAGATTTTAATTATCTCTTTGTTTCCCCTTCTTCACCCTTAGATGGCAAAACCAGCTTGAGATGGCTTGTGTTTTAGTTGCATCTAATCTCCTCTCCCTAATGGGATTTTTGGATGCTCATAATTAGTGTTCAGGTCCTAGTTATGTTACTTTGTTAATTGCTATTCACTGACAGTGTCTGTAGAATTTGTTTTGGCTTGAAAGGAAAACCTGTGGCAGATTTCCCCTGGATTTACTGAACTTAAGCTTAATGTCTAAGAATTTTCACAGAGCTGGCTAAGGGGTTCTTGGTTAATAAAATGTTGACTTCCTATAAACTCCTGTTGGGGATGAGATGCCTCATAGTCTCTTCTATTCTAAACTGAAACAAAACTGAGATTGGAGGCTTTTGGAAAAGGCTGTGTGGAGACATAATTACTGATTATGGCACAGTAAATTGTTACTGGAATGTCTTTAAATGTGGACAGGAAGTAGGCTGTGTTGAATTGAGTAGGTGAACTAAGCAGATTATGTATATGAGGTTATTAATTTATAAATATTAAACCTTAGTTTAATAAGGTTATTCTAAGGTTCTAAGGTTTTTCTTATTGATTGCTTTTAGTCAGTAATTAAGTTTAATTGTGTGTTAAGTATGCTCTGAAAGACACTGCACCATGTTTCAAAATGCACTGTGATCTAACTACTGTCAGAAACATTACTTCATCTGCTCAGGAATTAATATAAGCCTTTGAGATAGTTTCTTCATCCAGGATTATGGACAAAAGATCTCTAGCAGACCTCAGTGGAGTGATTTGGGAAGTTGCCTCTCACTAGTGATTTTGTTATGCCAAGACAGCGTTAGTAGCTGGGTGTTTGTAACCAATTACACAGAAAAGATACTTAAGTTTATTACACAGTTGCAAGTCTGGGCACTGGGAGAAATATCCACAGAACCATCACACCTCTGGGTTACAAAACTGGATTTTTATGTATTTACTGAAAATGTATTTCCCCTATGTAATACATGTGAATTACCGAACTGCCAATTTTGAAAGATTTGGTTTCTGTTACCATTGTTTAAAGCTGAGTAATAATTTTTTGAAAACCAGATACAAGCTTTTTTAAAAGGGAGAAATTATCGGTACTATCAGTACAACTTCTTTCTAATATCAATTTTGTATTTTAAAAGGGTGTTACTAAGGTAGAAGTTGAATTTGCTGTAAGTAGTTTGCTGTATATATTAATTCCCTCCCATGGTACAAGTATCTGTAGGTTTTTTTTTTATTTTTAATACAAGATATCAAAAAACGCCTACACCATAGGACATCTGGTGTCAAAAAATGGGGAAAAGACTGTGATATTGCTCTATACAGATACGTGCTTAGCTCACAGCAGTTACCAGCAATTCTGTAGGTCTTTTGGTACATGTATTCCAACAGGTATGCTTTATGATATGTCAGACTCTATTTTTAATTTAATGAGTAAGGCTCATTTTCTTGTGGTTCTAGATGGATTCTTTTAATTCTTGGTCTGTCTGGAACTCTATCTTTCCTACTTCATGCTTTTCAGATGCTGATGTGAAGAAAGAAATGTTTATTTTATTTGGGTTTCTAATTATTTATAACTCTTTCTAAAAATTTTCCTCCTTTTCATAAGGATATACTGGGGAAAAGAGAAAGACTATTTCTTGAATTACACTGTATCATACATCATATATCACTGGATGCTGAAAATAGTCAAGTAAATACTTGTTGAAAAATGTTTTTGAAAGTATTCAAGTAAAATGAAAATTCTATTTTAAACATAATAAAATTTTCCTTTTTGTAAAGAAGCAAGACAATCTAGCTGCCTTATTTTTTGTCTTTTCATTTTGTTTCCAGATAACATTTTTTGAAAGGGCTATAGCAAGGAGCCACCATGTGACCAGACTTCTTTTTGAGTCATTTTGTCAAGAAAGCTTCTAAATGTCTACTTTAGTTCTTTCAATGAACAGCATTGTTTTCAGTAGTAGCATGCAGCTGTATTCATAAAGCATATAACAAAAATGCGGAAATTTTTGCCCATTGTCAGAATGTTCGGGTTATTGTTCTAGTAAATAAGCTTCTCTGCTTTATCGCTTGTTCTCTAAAGTGAAATATATAAGTATTTGTTTTTGGTAGTTGAGGGCTCTTTGAATTTTTAAATATGTTTGGTATGGGTAATTTCTAGGTTGCTTTATTGATTTTAATATAGTTTGATTTTATGTGGAGTTTCAGATCTAGATTCTTCAAGCCCTGTGCCTTGTCCCGTAAGTGTGTTTATTTCAGATTCAGGTAAGATGTTCAGGAAACTCAGAGTGTAATAAACTGGAAAAATAGATGCATAGGCATCCATGAATATTTGTGTGTACATATACATATGCACACACTTAAAGCATCTATTAGGAAGAAGGTTAAGTGCAATATTTTCATTAATTTAAATATTGAATCTGCCAGTGCTGGTATTATTACCAAGTGCCTGCAATCATGCTAGTTGACAATAAATTTCACATTAAATTATTATTTTCTGCAAGCTCTCTTTTTGTTTAAGCTCTTAAATTATTGTTTGGGACTCCTGAATGTGGACAAGTGATAATGATAGAATGATGGCCTGAGTGAACAAGTTAAATGTGGTCTTGTTTGAATTTACCATATGAATGTAGAAATAACCATATAAGAAACTTCGCTGTCTTGCTTGGTGACATAACTACTTAATTTGAGAAATGTATATGATTTGTGAACTCTTATACTGTACACAGTAAGGCACTCCTTACCTTCATAGAGATTTTTTGTTACATCCGTTTGTATATAGCACAGCTGGATGTGAAGTGCATTATAGGAAGTTGCTTGCCTTCTCTTAAAAATGTTAGGTATTGCCACAGGCAGAAAAAACAAATCAATCTAATTTCCTTGGTAAATTCAATATATTCAATCACGGATGTCTAGATACTGCTTGTGTTTTCAGGATATCTTTTTACTATTAGATACAGATATCCCAGATCCTAATGTGTGATTCTTTACAGTGTTAGAGAAACAAATTTTGCAGGTAAGATGGTATATTTCTTATGTTTGTGTCTTAAATTCTGGAGTTCACTTCTTTCAGAAGAGTGGTTATGTTCTATGTTACTTTTATGACTTAGATTTTTAGGTGCTGTATTATTGAAACTGTAGTAGGATTTTTCTTTTTTTTTTTTTCCACTCCACACAAAAGACTGCACTACACAGATATTTGTTCAATGCTTGCTTCTGCTGAGTCTAGTTCTGATTCATCGTGTTTACATGACTTACTGAAAACCATCTGTTAGTTGCAGTTTAACTTACAAGTCTGTATATTATTTTGGTTTTATTAATAAAGTACATTGAACAGCATTATGAAGCTTTTCTCTTTTAATCTTACAAGGAAAAAAATCGTTATCTAAAAAAGCAATCACAAAGAAGAGGAAAGGTGTCAGAAAGTCTACCATACCAGAATTTCAGGTAAATTATTTTAAATTTTGTTTTAAGCACTTGAAATCTTAATATCTATGAAATAAGTCCTTAGTTTCTGATAGAGACCTTGGAAATACTCACTGAAGCTTCTTCTAGTTTTAAAGGCTTAAACTGTTATTTTTGGAAGTACATTTCACCTTCTTGTGGTAGAAAATATTGTACCATTTTTATGATGTGTAGCTTGAACACTATTTTCAGTATTGTTTATGATCCCAGATATATCTGTTACAGTACAAAACCTGTAAAAACTAAGACTTGTTAAAGACATTTTTATGGTAGATATAACTGTTCGGGTTAAAATTACTTGGTTTTGTATGAGGTGTGACAATGTGGTTCTTGAATTGAAATCTGGTTTGGTTAACTGAAGGACTTGCAAAAACTTTATAGGCAACTGTGCTTACTCTGCTTGCAGCTGTTACTCCTTATCATAATTTGATTTCTAGGCCTCTAGGACCTCTTAGGATACAGAAAGCAAAAAGAGTATTAATAATGCTGATATAGTTTTATGGTACTGTAGTAGAAGTGTTACAGTACTTCAATTCTAACTTGCTCTCTATTTGTGCAAGGCTGCTTGGATTGAAATTCTCCTTTGGCTATCTTGGTGGGGTTTAGTTTGTTTGTTTGTTTGTTTTTTGGTTTTGTTTTTTTTTTTTTTTTTTTTTTTTTTTTTTTTTTTTTTTTTTTTTTTTTTGTTTTGTTTTGTTTTGTTTTGTTTTGTTTTTTTTCCCTTCAGAAAGCAATCTGTGCAAGTTTGGCCAGTACATCAATCATGGCTGTTTTGTAATACCCTCACCCTGAATCAGTTGATTCCATCATGATCATGTGTTTCAGATGGAGCTAGTAGAATTTCTTGTGTTAAAATTGGGTAGTAACAGTCAATGTTGAGAGATGACTGATATTTAAGTGTACACTGACTTTATCTGTATTGTAATGGTGGTGATTAAAATGTTTTCTAACAGCTCCAGAAAATAGGCACATGTCTAATTCTTTTTTTTCTAAGCACATTACCTGCATGCCATGGATATATACAGTTAGTTTAGAAATTATTTCTTACATGATTAAACAACTGCATTTAAGTAGTCTTATCTAAAACTTAGCCCAATCTTTTAGCTTTAGTAGATAAAACATACGTGTATCTACCTAAGTGTACACTTATCTTCTGTAAAACCTTATATTAAAATGTGGCAAAATACTTCTGACTCTTTTGATCAAAACTAGGACTCATATCTGTTTTAGGTGAGGCTCAGACGGATTAGTATTGAGCAGTTTCATCTTATTAGGGAGTTTTTTAGCAACTTAACCTAACTCTTTCAAGAGTTAGAAAAAATTGCAAATATTAAACCTTTTATATTTGGAATAATAGTAAGACTTTTAGGAGTCTAATAATTTATGCTTCAATATACTCTTCCCCACATACACAAATGGCCAAACTTTTTGAAATTATGTAAGTCGTTGAAAGTACAAGTATATTTTTTAAAATATTTGGTAAAAGAGTTTAGAGGTCCTGTGAGATATGATGGGAGGGCATAACCACAAGAATATTGCTATTCATGTCTATACATCAGTTTTTTTGGAGTGAAAGTTAATAAATTAAGAAGTATAATATATTTAATGTGCCTGCAGCCTACAAATGTAAAAAAAACCCAAACCCAACCAGAAGGCACTTTAGTTTATAATACTAGGTTCTGTACTTAAGTATAGATCTTCTGAAAATCATGACTTGGCTTTAAAGCTGAGTAAATTAGTACTAATAAGTTTTTTAATATCTGCAGTGACACAAATCAAAATCAATTATTAGTGAAAATTCAAAAGGTGATAGTGCTACTTAATCTAACATTTAGAATGCCATTTTTATAATATATAGCTCAAGCCTGCTTTGAAAAAATCCCCAAAGCCCTGCAAACAACAAAACAAACTCAAATCAAAAGCAGATGCAGATTGAATTTTAATTTTTTTTTATTTTTTTTTTTTTTTACCAAATAAAAATGCACAAAAACCAAGTCCTGGTTTTAATATTTTGAGAATTATTGGAGAAGTGGGTTTACAGCTTTGTAGATTGTTATTTAGTTATCTCTTGCTTATTATTCTGAGTTTCAAGCTTCTTATTACTGTTGCTGATTAACATTTTAAAGAAATTAAAGGTAGTTATAGTGCTGTACAGAAGAGACACTAATGTGTTTTGGGGTTTTTCCCATTTACAGAGTACATTTATATTTGGTAACCAGTGCTTCACTTAGTCTTTTCTCCTTTCACCTCATGTATGTTCACACCTAGCTGTATAGACCTACATGTATGATAATTAAGGAGAAAAGGAACATGCACACTCTGTTTCAGTGTGTCTTTAACAATTTCAGTTTTATCATCTGTGTTCACTATTAAATGCACATCTCAAGAGGGGGCTATCTGAACATTTTCCACATGTAGATGTCAGTGATAAAAGAGCAGCTTCATAGGAAATACAATTATAATTAACAGTCGTTACACAAATAACTTGAAATAAAGTGTGAGACCCTGTTAAGTGAGTTAAAATTCTGCAAAAAGTTTGTCTGAAGTTAAGGGAGCAAGGAAAGAGCATCAGTGATCTGGAGAATACACTAGGTTCTAGAATGCTAAAGAGTTCATTTATAAGTTGATTACAGGAGAGTCCCAAGTTGGAATGGAGCTTGAGCCCCCTGTCTTCCCTTAAAAAGTTCAGGGCAGATTTTTTTGTCTTTCTTCCTTAAAGTCCTTAGGAGTTAATGAGGGTCTTTGGGAGATTACTGAGATCTGAGGTTGCATCATAACATGAAAGTTGAACACTGAATTTGAAATTTTACTGAATATCTGAAGCTTCCACTTCAATTGGAATATAAGTGGTATACAATTGAAAAACAGTATGCTTATTGCCTATGAAAAATAAGTCCCTATGTAGTAAGTACTGTGCTGGATGTGATGGTGTTTTTGTTGCAGTTAACATGTACATAACTAATGAGATTACATTAATGTAAACATTTACAGTCTGAATCTTTAAGCCACCATGTAGTGTTCTAGAGAATAGGAACTTATCTTTCATTCTCTCTGATAATTCAAAATGGAAACATTTTTTCACTTCAGATTATTTTCTTCATGATAAGTGATTAGAAGGCATGTTCTTCAGGAGCCATATGTGAAACTACTAGTAAGCTATCAAAATGCGACAAAATTATTAGATTGTAACATTAATGCCTTTTTTTTTTGCCTTCATGTTAACTAACTCATTAAAACATACAAAACAAGTTAGAAGGCAATGTTGTTTGCCTTCTAAATTGAATTGCTAAGTTCCACCAATTACCAGCCATAAGCAAAGAACACTGAAATAATAAATAAGAATCTCATTGGGAGAAATAGCATCTAGAATCCATATCAAAGTGTATGAAGTACACTACACTTTTTTTATTTTCATCACTGTTCTTTTCATCCTTCCTTCAAAACATTAGCTTCATTCTCTAAGATAGGAAATGCTAACCATATGAGAGAAGTTTCAGAATTAGCTTTTTCCCAGTCAGTGTGCATCTTTATTTCCTCATCTCAAATCATACTGTGAATGAAAAAATCAAAGTTTTTTCTTGAACCCTTTTTATAGGTCTTTTCAGTTCAGTGTTGGAGTATTTAAAACGCTAAACTAATTTTGACTGTAAATCCTCCAAGCTCAGCTGGTGTTACCTTCCTTATTTTATCAGTAGGTAATTGACACACAGTTATGACCCTTAAATGTACATGTCATCTGATGAAAATTGTCACTTAGAGATTTGATTACTCTTGCCTGTCATCCCCAGCCCCAAGGCAATTAAACTTTATTTATTGGCATTGTTTTTCACATTGATGTAGTTTGGATTGGTCTCATAGGAGAAAATAAAAAGCAACAATAGAATTTAGTAACTGAATTGTCAGGTGTATAGTCAAAAAATGGATTATAGCTGTGTAGGGAAAATCTTTATCTATGCCTTTGTTGACTTTTGTCAAGGACTTTGTGATGTACTTTTTTGCTTAATAATATAGTGTCATAGATTTCTTCACAGGCCAGACACAGCCAGTATTTGGCTTCAGTTTATGTTTTAGGTATTTGGGACTACTTTGAGTGTAGGACATGTGTTTTGAACCTAAATTACCCATAGAGTTACCTATAGTCATTCTGTTTTCTGGGTTAAGAGAGATACCTTTCACAAGTAAATTTTGCATACACTGTCTGGCAGGACACTGCCAATTTCCTTATTAATTTGTTATTCCAAACTTGATAAATGTAGAAACGGTAAACTTTGGTTTGAGTCTCTCCATTTCCTCGGCTTCAAATGTACACAATGTTATGAAAATAATGGCACATGTGCAGTAGAGGTTTCTGAAATGTACTTTGCTGGAAGTGTTAATTCAGTGTTTTAATAGTGACTAGCAAAAGTGCTTATTCTAATATGAATTTGCTGAAAATCTAAAACTGCACTTGAATTTGAAGTAAAAATATGTTGTCATAAACTACTGATTTGGGAAAAATACTTAGCAGTTGTTTGATAAAAATATTTTCTTGAGGGTGTGTTTTGTATGGGGGTTTTTAAATTTAATTTTCTTAAATTATTGCTACATGTTTTCAGTAAAAAGGAAACCATGTCCCCCTAAGGGTGTTCAGAAGAAGCAAGTCTTAATATAGCACAATCCAAAAGAACCGAACATCTTAATAATTTCTAGTTTTTTAAGTCTTAACTTGCCCTAGATGATGGGAACACAAAATATACAGATCACCTTTGTTTGACAATTTTTTCAAGAAAATAGCATCCATTTTCTGAAAGGAAAAAAATGCAAAAAGCTGATTATTCTTAAGACAAGAATTAGAAGAATATAATACTTTTTCAAAACTTACATTAAGTCAGTAGATTTGGTAGATGACTAGGTTGCCTTAGAATCATCAAGGTTGGAAGAGACCTTCAAGATCACCCAGTCCATTTGTCCACCCAGTACTACGCCTGTCACCTTGAAACCACTAAACCACATCACCAGATCCAGATGCCGCTTGAACATATCCAGGGATGGAATACTGTGTGTAAGCATATAAAGTTATGTTCAGGAAAAGATGTACCAAGTATAATATGTTATAAACACAGCATACTACAAAACTAGTATATTTATTTTGCCAGGGAATTGTTTGGTACTCAAAGCTGTTCTAAGTCATCACTGTACTTGAGACAAATTTGGTAGTTATCATTCACAGAAGTTTTAAGAAAATACCTGCATTTTTAAATGGAAGCTTACAGGTAGAGATATGGTTTATGTCTAAACAATATTTTCTACTTAGATTTTCCTTTTCTCAACAAGTTGTGATTTTTGTTTGGGTTTTTTTTTTTTTAATGCTTAAAAATACAAATCAAATGGTGGCACTAAGTAATAATGTGCTTTTAAATTTTATTTACTTTCACTGTACATTTTCCAAGTCCCACATCACCAAGTGTTTGTGTTCATTTGTTTTTTTAGCTTATTTGCACTAATCTTGATGAACTCAGGGAATTAATCACAAAGATTGAGAATGAACTCAAAGATCTGGAGGACATTAAAAAGAAATCGGTATGTGACATTAAAAGCTTTCTCTTGTATTGATTTGAAACAGTGTCAGTTACTTGCTGAGGCCTGTCAACTGAATTTTTTATGCTCTTCAGTAACTACATGAAACCTCCTAAGGCTGATACCTGGGGACTGTAATCTTAATCTTTCCTGTGTGTAATGCTCTGTTCTCAATGTTTTTGTGATAAGTGAATTCAGTACCTGTGTTAGCACTTCTCCATGCCAAAGCAAAATATGGATAGTGGTAATACACTAGAATGAGTAGTTCATCTCCATTAAACATGTGACTGTTTTGCCCTGCGGACAAGTTCTTACTAACAAATAATTACAGGATAGAATTCTCATATCTGCCTATGCAGTGTTGATCAGAACTTCGAGTGAGCTAGAATTCTTAATTCCTCTTTTTTGCATGTGTTATTAAAATTTATTTTGTTTAATATTTATTGAAGGAGTTTGTACCAGAAAGCATGCTATCTGGCTTTTGATATCAGATTGAGATACAAATTTTACCAATATACACTGGATTACCGAGTCTGTGCAACTGAAAACCTCAAAGGAATAACAGACAAGAGGATCCAGCATGCCTTTTGTAGAAGGCAGTGATTCTTATTAAAATGGTAGATGGGTTTAAATACATGAATAGTAGTCATTGAAACAGGCCTCTACAGAACTCTTACTACTTTTTTCATTGTAGTTCTGTTTATTGAACCTTTGGTAGCCACTTCTATGGTGGCATTTCTATGAGAAATAAGTAGTTAAAAGTGTTGATTTTTCTATGTTAGAAATCAAGCTGCTTTTAATTCAAGTGAAAGTTTATAGTCTAATGAAGAATCAATATATTCCTAATTTATTTCAGTAGGGGAGAGAGCTGTGGTAGAAGGGAGACAAATAAGTTAGGATTCTGAAAGACAAGTATAGTGCAATTAGCATAATTGTTAGGCAAAGGAATAATACCAGCCTAAGCTTGAACTTATTTTGTAGTTGCTAAAAGGTAAACTGGTTTTATCATAAGAATGCCAAGAGGTTTTCAGAAAGGCTATGTCAGCAATAGCATAAAAAGCCAAATATTAGAGTATATATATATATGCTAAAATAGCATATAGAGTATATTGATATGCTACAGCATATCAAAAAACCTCAGTGTAGGTGAGACTTTCAGTCTGGTAGTAAAACTGTAGGAACATGACTTCTTCAAGGGTAGACAAATGCTAAATATGTCATAATTGCACTTTAAACTGAAATCTGATAATGTCATTATCTAAGTAAGTTGCATGACTTCAGCAGGAATACTATGTTTAGTTCAAATTGCACCATCTTAAAAAACCCAAACAGTTAAGTACAGGGGAATTAAGATACAATTCATTCAGCATTCAGTAGTTGTGAGGTAAGGACAATCTTTTGTTGTGCCTTTATAGACCTATCAAATCATGATTCTATGTCTCTAAACACTTGTGTTGTTAAAAATTTTATGTAAAGAAAAAGGGTTAGGATTAATTGCTGAAGAAGTGGTTATGAGGAAACAGTAAAGTGAGATACTGGTTTTGAAAAAAATATTTATTAGGGAAATTTTATGTTTACCTTTTAAAGATTGAAATAGAAAAGTGTTTAATTAGGTGAATAGTCATAAATTTGAACTTGTTAAAATGAAGTTTTGCTTTGTAAGGAAAGTCTTTAGGATTTCATTTTTGAAGTCTAACACCATGTGTCATTGTGTTTGATATCTGAAAAACTGGAGAAAATGTAGACTTTCATTCTTCAGCTCTAACCAAATGACAGTGGCAGTATCAGAAGCATCCAGAATTGAGTTTGTCCCGTTTTTTTGAAGAGCATATTCTGTTAAGTAAAACAATTTTCTAATTTGATAATGGAAATTTGACCTAATGTGAAAATTTATTTTGATGATGGCGCTTACATGCTGTTCATTGACTTCTTTCTTGTTTCAAGTGAAAGATGGTGATGTTCTTACTACTTCATGGTAACTTAATATTGATTTTTGTTTGCAATAATGACCTGGGTGAAGCCATTGGAATCTTTCTTCTTCACAACTGACCTCTTTGGTAATTTCAGTTGTAGTAGTTGCTAGCACATGCTACTGAGAAAAACCTTCAAAGCAAGCTTTACTGTTAAGTTAAATACTAATATATTTTAGAAGTACAGCTTATTTAACTTTAAATTATACTTTCAAGTATAACCTTTTCTTAGCAGTAACCTCCCTTTTGTTACCTTGAAGACCATTCTAGAGTACATAAAAGGAATTCCTTCTCCAGAACTTGGAGGTAATGGAGACTATAATGAAAGAGCTGAGCTATAAGGCCTTTTTAGTATGAATAAACTTACACTGTTTTCCCTCGTTTTTTGTAGGTAGTTGGACTGGTTGTATCTGATACTTTTCACAACATCAACTTGAGACAACAAATGACATGACAGATTTTTGTTTGGCAAGTTAAAATAAAATTAGAATAGGGTTATGTAATAGAAAAGTAATGGATTATTTTAAGTTTGGACATTTCTACAAGTTTCTTTTACAACGAAATAATAAACCTGTTGGAAAGTATTTTCACTGTTTGGTTGATGAAAACGGTTTGGTTCTCTACTTTTGTACACCTGTATTGTCTTTTGAATTAGCTATGAGTAGTATTTTTCCTTTTAAAAAGCCTTGCGCTTTTTCTTGATTCCTGGTGAGTTTGTTATACCCATGTTGAGATTTGCTTTGTGCTAGTTTGCTGTGTCTGTTTAGAGTGGAAAATTAAATTTGACCTAAGTTCTTTAATTTTGAAGAGTTCAACTTTGTACTTGAACTCTAGACACAGTTCTGAAGTGATGCTGCAATTTCACATATGCTTTTTTGCATATCCAGAGGGAGAGGAGAAATCAGTCAGATTTGCTATTGTACCTGACTTAAACATTAGGAAATAAGGAAGGAAATATAAATATAAGGAAATAAGAATGTGAAAAGTGCAGAAAGGGGACTTTAAGGACTTAAAATTTAATGATTTAATGATTTCTAAATGTCTAGTGAAAGGCTGATACCTTAAGAAATGTCTGAGCTAGAATGTCTTCTAGCTCTTGTATATTGCTTAGGACATGTGAAGCCGCATCCTTTAATTTTAAAATCTGGAGTAAAGATTGAATCTATAGAAAAAGCCCAGAATTTACAGCAATGAAAATTAGATACTAGTAGAAATTAGATCAATTTTGTTGCTAATACTTACGTAGATAAGGTGTGGGTAAAATTACAAGCAGTCAGTAAAGTAGAAGTAGAAGAACATACAATTTATATTTTACTGAATTTTTAGCTCTTGTTTGTTTTTTGAAAATTTAGACTGTATATATAATATTCATGGCCATTTGTTGAATGTGAACTCCTAGAAATTTTTTGTAACTAGCAAATTGACCAAGATATGCAAAGTAGCTTAATTCCACATTTGCAGTGGTATTGCTGAAGAAATAATTCTGATGAACACACATGATAGGGAAGCATTGTGCTAGTATATTTAGAATCACATGAACACTTCAATCTAATATAGAAGGTTTATTTTATGAGAAGAGGCAGTAAAGTAATGCATTCTGTCAGATCACTACACAGGATAACAACTATCAGTCTCTGGCATTTTTGGATCCCACTTTTCCCTAGGTCTTCTCTGTCTGGTCAAATCAGTGGGACTTGCAGTGTGAATGGAAATCTTCTTACTGCCTTTCAGATAATATGCTTCTCATGTGATGTGAAGGATTTTATTGTGTGTGTTTGTGAAACTGTTAATTAAGCTGCTCAGTTGATCAGATGTATGTACTTAACTGTTGCATATCATAACAGAATTTTTTTATTATTATTATTTTTTCAAACCCTACTTGACATTGTGTATTATGAAAGTGACAGGACTGCAGGTGCTTGCATATAATAGTGAACTTGAGGCTTTTTTGCAGATGCTAGCTGAATTTGCAGTAAAATGAATGGAGTTTTTAGCATGAACATGAAAAGATTTCTTGTTTACTGAAGTGCAAGACTTTATTTTGGTAGCACTATTGAATTTGAATCATGTCTGGTGGATAAATGCATAGCTGTGCAGGGGGTGAGAAGGGAGGCTGGAGCCCAGGATTCCCACAGATAAGCTGGGAAGGTTAAAAAGAGTAATGGGTGGTACCTTCCTGAGAAGGAGACTGCATTGTTGCTAGAGAGGGAGAAAAGTGAGACAAAGGTTAAGGGAAGGAGAATTACTTAGTCAAAGGACACCAGCCAAGATAACAATTAGTTGTGGTTTAGAGAAAAGGCTTTATTGTTTGCAGAGGTGTGTAACACCCTGATGTTATTGCCTTAATAGCTAAAAAAGTGAAATCTTCTCTTTTAAAGGTTTTGTGTTCTGCTATTGCTCCTGGACCTTATAATGAGATGGTCCTAGGGGGTTGAATGCCTTTGTCTATCTTTGGAAATGGATATTTGTTTTAGCAGGTGAGTCAAAAGACCTGAAATGAAACTGTGGTTTTCTGCAGCATTAAGTCACCTGCAAAAATATTTATTACAGAGCACACCTGAAAATTTCAAGTGAAAAACCCACTGGTTTAGGTCAGAAATAGTTAGAACTTCAGACAAATTAATTTGTGGGGTTATTCAAAGGAATATATTGATCCAGGGTGGAGCATGCTTCCCTTGTCTGTTTTTTTTATGAGATTCCAAATGAGTATCATGAGGTGTAACTAGGAGACTGCTTTCTGAGGTTTTTCACTGATTTGCTACATTTTATTTTTAAAATAGTAGTACATGGCAGGGGAGGGAAAGCACAATGGTTAATCTTAAAAGTTTGTTAAATATTCTCCCTCTGTTCAGTGAAGAAATAGGAAATATTGTCATGTGTTTGAAAATGTTTGGTAGGGAAACCGTGTTTTGACAAGAATCTACAGGGACTTCCGAAGAACTTCCCTTCAGCAGAAACTCATGTAACCAACAAAAATAGTTTAGGGCTCTTACTAATATTTTAGTCATTCAGACCTCAACTTTGCAAGCAATGAAGTGGAAAAACCTACCGTGTCTTCTCATTTGCGGCCTAGGGAAACATTTTTATTATTGGATTAAATCTTACTCAGTTTTTATCCAGAGGTTGACTTCCTCTCCCCATTCCTGCCTCCTTTTGTCGTGACCACTTCCTCCCTCCCCAGTGAAATATGTGCCATGCTTGGGACTTTTGCATGTAAAGGGTTTTCAGTTATATTTGTTTTCATCAGCATTACTGTGTTTACGTAGATGTACACACAGACAGTAAATGCTATAATCTGACAAATCTGTGTATGCACACCCATTTGCAGGTTTAAACTGCAGGTAAAGTGAGCTATGATAAAAGAGAAACCAATAAATATTGGGTTTGAGAGTATTAATAGATACACTTCAAGTCTTGCAGCTGAAACATTTTCTTTTCATTTAAGCTTAGTTTCTCTGTTACTATGTATCTTCAGCTGTTACTTATCTTAAGTGCTCTCTTTTTACGTCCTTACCCTGAACACTTGATTTGTACTTTAGTCACTTCCAAATACTGTTATTGCTTCTCTATGTCTTGCCTGCATCTCTTCAAAACACTAATATGAGCCTAAAGTACTGAATTTTGAGACAGATACTTACACATTTACATCCATGCAGCTTCTTGTGCTTCTGAGGACAGATTGAAGATGTGGAGCATTTGTAATATTTAGTTGTATAATATAAATGAATAAGGACAATTTTAGGTTTCAATTTTTGAAATCTTCTCCACAATATTTGATTGTCTTCTCTGATATTTTTAACTTGGGCTTATCTCACTAGCATTCAATGCTTTTTTTCACAGTCTTCGGATTTTGTTAGCTTTTCCAGTTTTCTGTCTTTGTCTACTTTTTTCACAACTGTTTTCTCTTGATCTTTATTGCCTTTCCATGTGTGACTGACTAAACCTCCAATAAATGTATTTTATTGGAGAAGCTTTCTTTAAACCACTTTTGTCACATACCTTTCTACAGTTCCAAATCTGAAAGTGTGGGTTCTGCATCAGAGATGAATGTGTACTCATACATTTTTGCCACAGAAATACTACTGTGTATTCAGAACATTTCACAATGCTTTGGATATTGGTCAGTTAGCATATTGTTTTGAAGAAATCATTCAAGGCATTCCTGTCAGCACACAGTACTAGCAAAACAGTTGCTTTTAAGACACTCATCTGAAGAATACAGAAACACTTGTATATCCAGAATTAAGAAGAGAAAAATACTCAGATATATGAGAGGGAGTTAAGTACAACTTCAAAAACATAGATGTTTTATAAACAGTTTAAGATACTACATACATCCATTTTCCTTGTAAGTTCCAGAGGTGTAAGTTAGTTGATAACTTTGAAGTTCTTCTAATCGAGGAGTAAAATGTGACAATTCAGTGCTGGATAATTTCACTGTTCTGGGTTCAACAATGAGCTCATGCTGATAATAAACTTTCTTTTGTGTTTTTGTGGTTTATTTTTTTTTATATATATTTATATTTTTTCTAAAAAACATGGTATATTGATCAACACTGTGATGATTGTGTAGTAATTTTGCCTAAAGAAAATTAGAATGTGGCTAAACATCTGAATGAAAACCGTTTCATAGTAATGAATCAGGAGACAAAGACAGTCTTGGTAGCAAGAAATTTATTGCAATTTGTTTTGGTGTTGTTGTTTTTTGTTTGTTTTACTTTATTTGCTTATAGTAGAAAGAAGAGAGTATGAGATCATTTTAGGATATAGCTTGGTGTGATCAGATATATAGGTCATGGAAGTGCATGCTGGACTTCTCATTAGCTGCTGGTAAATGCTTGAAAGATAAAATAGATTAAGAGATGTTGTAAGTGAATTTGTTTTATAATTTACTACATGTCATTCTTCCTGACTCTACTTAATCCCAGTCTTCAGAGAATATCAGAGGTTGGTTAGTTGTTGATATATATTTATAATGTTCAGAATGATATTGCTGAAAGTAAAATGCAAGATACTGACTCTCAGGAACTTCTACTGTAGAAGATAACTATAAGCATTTTCATAATTAAAACACTTTCAATAATAGATGAGTTTGCATAGTATGAATATGCATGAGTTTGCATAGTATGAAATGATCTTGTAGTGCATTCTTATTCAGTCAAAATTGGAAGTGCCTGAAATTGTAGTATTTGGCCCATAAATTAGGTATTAAGAACATTCAGCATTGATCCATAAATGATTTGAAAAAGTTACTGATCTCTTTTCTTTAGGTATCTGTTGTCCAAAGCAGCTGGAGATCACCAACTCCCTCTCTGTGTGACATCACTAGAAAACGCTAGACTGGTGATGTCACACATACCACAGAACCCCGCAGCAGAATGGAGCAGGCCTATTAAGGGTAAGTTTTCTTCCTCCACCACCACCCCTTTTCAACAATATTGCATGGTTTTATAAGATTACTAATTTTCTTTACTTTATGTCCCTGGGATATAATGTAAAGATTACAGACAATCTTATAAAACTGCATAATATTGTGGTGTTGTGTGTGTGTGTTTATTTAAAAGCAAAACAAAAACTCATATAAAAAGTTCAGTCCTTACCCCATGTATCAATATCCTGGCTCCAGTCTGCTTTGGGGTTCCATGATAAGTATGCCAGAATAGTGTATGTTGGGGCATCGATCACAGAGAGTGGAGTCAGCATTTCCTGGCTGCTCTGGATGTCAGAAACCTTATTTTAAAAGGTAAGTTTTCAGTTGAATGTGTTGAATGTCTCTCTGCATTTAAATGGAAACATTCAGCCCATTTGTAAAATGTATTTTCATTTTGTTTGCATTTTTGAAATTTACTTGTAACTTGACATAGCGTAAAGTCACATCTTATACTTCTCTGTCTAGTCCTTTTTTTCCTCTGTTATTTTCCTGTGTTAATACCATATATTGTGTTTCCAGAAAAAAATAGTGTCTTGTTTGTCACTAATTGGAACAAGATGGTAACTAAATTCTGTTTAATGTCATTCTCAGTGATCTGGACAAGGGGATTAAGGGCACCCTCAGTCAGCTCACAGACAGCACCAAGCTGGGTGGGGGTGTTGATCTGCTGGAGGGCAGGAAGGCTCTGCAGAGGGAGCTGGACAGGCTGAATCAATGAGCCAAAGCTAGTGGTGTGAGGTTCAACAAGACCAGTGCTGGGTCCTTCCCTTGGGTCACAACAACCCCAGGCAGTGCCACAGGCTGGGGCAGAGTGGCTGCAAAGCTGCCCACAGGAAAAGGACCTGGGGGTGCTGGTGACAGCAGCTGAACATGAGCCAGGGTGTGCCCAGGTGGCCAAGAAGGCCAATGGCACACCTCAAATCCTGTGTTCAGTTCTAGGCCCCTCACTACAAGAAGGACATTTTGGTGCTGAAGTGAGACCAGAGAAGGGCAATGGAGCTGGTGAAGTGTCTGAAACATAAATCTTGTAAGAAGCAGCTGAGGGGTCTGGGGGTGTTGAGCTTGAAGAAAAGGAGGCTCAGGAGAGACCACAGCTGCCTGAAAGGAGCGTGTAGCCAGGTGGGGGTTGGCCTCTTCTCCCAGGGAACAAGTGCTGTATGTTTCTGATGACCATACCTTTGGAGGTCCAGTCTGAACCTCCTAAGCCTCAGTTTGTAGCTGATCTCTTATAATATATCATTTAGCATTTTTGAGAATTTACAACACAGATATTTTTGAAAATAAGTGTATTGTCTATAGAAATTAGTGGACAGCTATGTAATAGGGAGTTAAGTCATAGCTTTATCAATTATTTATTTGCCTTTCCCTCCTCTGAATAAAAGACAAACACAGGACTGTGTTAGAGAATCAAATTGCTTATGAAAAGAAATGCTAAATTTTGTTGTGATGGATCTTAAGATTATATAAATGTTTTTAATGTCTCTTTTTATTGTTTAATATTTAAGGAATAATAACATCTAGGATTTATGTGTTTGCACAGAAAATCAACTAAACCACAGTAATTTAAAAAAGAAGGATTTTTTTTTTTAATTCCAGCCTTTTTTGGCCTATACTGTTTTGTCCTTACTACTTCTGATGAAAAAAGATTCTTCTTGTGGCTAAAATTAGTTCATGCTTCCATTAACAGGTTTATTGTCAATTCTAAAACCCTACTAAAAAAAATAAGTAATTGGGACAAAAGAAAATAACTAGTCTATGTTTTTAAAAATTGTATTGCTATAAAATTTTCATTGAAATTACTTGGAAGTATAGTTCCTCTTTGCCTGTTTCTCCACCCTGCTGAGGTCATTCTGAAGGGTTGCAAAGCTCTCTGGGGTATTGGCCACTGCTCCCAGCTTTGTGTCATTGGTGAACTCACTGAGGAGGCATCTGCCCCTTCATCCAAGTGACTGATGAACAAGTTAAACAATACTGGACCCATACTGAGCCCTTGGGGACACCACTAGAGACAGGCCTCCAACTAGAGCTGTTAATCCCGTGGAATTAGGGGGCAGGAGTTGGCTAGCTTTTTATGTTGGTTTATGTAAGCAGAGAGAAAAGTAATATATTTGTTTTTCTGTGAAGTATTAATGAAGTCAGTAAAGTCTTGAAGTCTGTTCTTGACTAAACATTGTACATGTGCTGGCTGCCTAACAGTTGCTGCTTCAAATTTTTTCAGTGGTCAGCTGATACTTATCTTTCTCATAAATACTCTTTTTTTCCTACTTAAGCCAAGACCTTGGCCTTATTTAAAGACAAATTAGGCTCAGAAATTAATAATTTCTTGGGGTTTTTACTTTGCAGTGATTTTTCCTATCTTTTTAATATTACATTTTCGCACATTTCCTTTGCTATATCAACTGCATGTACAGCATCTCTATTTCAAAATAGTAGTAGCATTGTTTATTTTTGCTATTTGATTTTTGTTTTGAGACAATGGACTAATTCACTGTAGTATATAAATACATTATTTTAAAACAGTCTGCAATATGTTTTGTTTACCTTACAAGAAAAATAAATCTGTGCATGTAATATTCTTTTGTATGTTAAAAATTAATTCTGTTGATTGCTGACTTTAAGAGATGATACCAAATGCCCTGGTAGACTACGGTATGCACAAGGTCTGTTTTTTGTTGTAGTGATTAGTGTAGGTTTTATGCATGTGACTGGCCACGAGTGAAGGAAATTATAATACAGTTTACTGGCTTGTCTGTGTGTTCAACACTAATCATTATGTTGTAACGTGGCATAATGATCCTACTTAAAATCTTTGCTTTTGTAATTTTAATTGAAGAATGAAGGTAACTGTTTGTTTCTGTTATGTAACATGTAAATGATTATCCATAAAAAAATAGATACCTGGTCTTCAAACAAGCATTCAAGCTGAGTGATCTTGCTATACATTGGAGACATCTGCTGAAATTGTAGAGAGAAATTGTCCAAAGTCCTTAGGAAGATCATTCTCGTAGACTGCTGAAAGGCAGCTGTGACAAGCTTTATCCAGATTTTCCTGTTTTACCTTTCTTGGTGTGCTAGACCACAGGAAGCTGTGAAGGATATGTACACTATCAAAAGCTAAATATGTATTTGAAATAAGTAAGTTCTCAAGTCTTGCTTCTTTTTCTTGCAGAACCGTAATCTCTTTAGTGTTATACATCATCTCTGTTACATAAAATGCACAGAGTTGGTAGAGTGGCAGAAGTACTATACCACATCTCTTTTATAACAGTTACATATATATATGCATTGTTCAGTCTTTTATGGAATGAACTACAGAATAAAGTTTTGGGAGGAATTGGGGTACATTTACGTACAAGGGGTATGTATGAGTGTTAAGGGGTGTGTTCTGCAGCACCATGGCCAGCATGGTTGTCATTTCCAAATGTCTTCTCTCCTTATTCAGACTTTCTAGATTTATGAAAACATAAATATAAGATTACATATATCAGTTTTGAAAATAAAACTTTTAATTATTTACTTGAATTAAAAGCTTAAAGGATTTTATGTTGGAAAATTGGTCTTTGCTGCATAGTCTGTTGCTTCATAAAAGATTAATTTGCTAAACTTCTCCTTTAAAAAAAGCTTTTTTCTAGTACTTTAAATAAAATGTAACAGAAAAAACATTGATTTTTTTATCTTTGAAAATTGTAGTAAGGTTTCTTTTGCAAATAATAATGTTATAATTTATACCACTTCTCTTAAATGAGATTATGGTGCAATTTTCTGTAAAAATTTTAACTTGGAAAAGTGTACATACATAGTTGATTTCCCTGAACTGAATGGATTATTACCCATGTTAGTTACTCATTTAAGTAATTTTAAGCACATGGTGTATTTGTAGAATCCTGTTTCAATTTTAATTTTGACTCGTAAAAAATGAGCGTCCTTGCAGTATTACTTTTCCAGCTACGACATTATCCCTCTCTAGTATTAAAATAAAAGTAATAATATCCTAGATAGATGTAAGTCTGGAAGGGTAGATGTAACTCTGGAAGTTACTAATCTTTTCTTCCAGGTGTTTTCCTTATATGCTATATCCATGTACCAGGGTTATTGTAGTACTAGTACAATCTAACAAGATTTAGGTCTAATGCAATGATAAATAAATGGAATTTATGTTTTCAGGGAAGATGGTTCCACCGGAAGCAAGCAGTAAAGGAATTGCATGGTACGTTGTTACGACTGCTTAATGAACTGTTACCATGGGAACCAAAGCTAATTAAAGCATTTCAAAGAAACAGGTAATTACCTGCTCTTTTTTTTTTAACAGTGGTGCATGGGATGAGAAACAGAACCAAATTCACCTTTTAAATACTGATCAATAAGTTGGCTTCTTAAATAAATAAAACTAAAATAGTTTTAGGAGAGGAGTGAGGTGCTGGCAGTACTTTAGTTGGAAGAAGTATCTTATATTCCAGAGTTACTTTCTCCAAAAAAATTTGAGCTTAATCTGGTAGTGGTTTTTTTCCTCTAAAACACTCTAGAATCCTTAAGCATGCTGATCAATCGCAAGACAACTAGGATATTTCTGCTTATTTGGTTAAGAAATGCTGAAAACCTTTCTCTTAGAGAACTATATCAAGGTTTCTTAGAATACTCTGACTACTTACTATGTAAAGCTACCTAAATTAGCTATTAATGACTTCTCCACAGAGCAATTCTTGAAGCATTGTTTTGAGGTCTTTGTAGTGCAGTAAATTAGAAATGCATCTGGAAAGAGGTATGTCAGAAGAATATGAGTGAAGAGTGACAGGTTTAAATCTAGTAAAGAACAAGTATTAGTAACAGTGAAGGTACTACTCTGATTATAAATCATTAAGAGATTAGATACTGTCTTTGAAGCTCAGTGCCATTCTTGCCTCTTAACAGTTGCTGTTCAGCTGTTGCTAAAATTGTACCTTAGTTTTGCCATGTAGACATTTAAAAAGCAAGGAATGATTAGAAGCTTGAACTCTGTGACAAAGGATAGGAAAAGAGGCTTCTTAAATGTTGAGTGTGAAGGAAGCAAGTTAAACTGTTTTGTGGTGCAGAGATAATGCTGAAAAGTGTAAAAGATGTTATGTTTAAAAAAACCACAAAAACATAACACCAGAGATATTAAATTGGTTCCTCAGTAGTTCATTTTGTGAATATCATCTATGAATTAAAATTCTTATTGGGAAATTTGGGATATTGTTGAATATTTTGCTTTCAATAATGGACCCAAGTACAAGCTGTGGGTTTTTCCTATTCCTTTCTCTTCTCATTCCTGTTCATTTCCCTTAGCTGTTAATTTCTTCCTGTCTTTCCCAATTTAGAATCCTTCTGGAGATATGGCAGATAGTATTACTGTCAGGAAGGATTTAGTTTTCCAGTATGTAAAGTTTACAATTTTACCCTTTTAATAAATTCTGTTGTGGAATGGTTTGCTGCTCAGTATTTTTGTCAAAACACAGAATCAGAATGGTTAGGGTTAAAAGGGACCTTAAAGATCATCCAGTTTCAATCCCCCTGGGTGGGGGCACCTTTTGTAAACCAGGTTCCTCAAAACCCCAACTTATCTGGCCTTCCAGGGATGGGGCTTCAACAACTATTGTGGACAACCTATTCCAGTGCCTCACCATGGTTGCCCTTCAGAATTTCTTCCCAATTTCTAATCTAAACCTACTCTCTTTCAATTTGAAGCCATTGCCCCTTGTCTTCTCACTACAAGTTCTTGAACAAGTCTCTCTCACTTGCTTTTTTGAAGGCTCCCTTCATGTACTGGAAGGCTGCAATTAGGTGTCCCCGAAGCTGCCAATCCAAGCTGACCAATCTCTCTCAGTCTTTCTGCACAGGAGAGGTGCTCCATCCCTCTGATCATCTTGATGGCCTCCTCTGGGCTCACTCTAACAGATTCATGTCCTTCCTGTGCTGGGACCCCAGAGCTGATGCAGCCCTGCAGGTGGGGTCTCAGCAGAGCAGAGCAGAGGGGCAGAATCCCCTCCCTGGCCCTGCTGCCCACACTGCTCTGGATGCAGCCCAGGACACGTTTGGCTCTCTGGGCTGGGAGTGCCCATGGCTGGGTCAGGTCCAGCCTCTCACCCACCAGCACCCCAAGTCCTTCTCAGCAGGGCTGCTCTGATCTGTTCATCCCCAGCCTGTGCTGAGACTGCGGGTTTCCCCAACCCAGGTGCAGCACCTTGCACTTGGCCTTGTCAAAACACATGAGATTTTCCCATTGATCCATTTTTTAAGGTTGCCCAGGTCCCTCTGGATGGCATCCCATCCTTTAGGTGTGTCAGCTATACCACTCAGCTTGGTGTCATCTGCGAACTTGCTGAGAGGGCACTCAATCCCTCTGTCTATGTCACTAGTGATGATATTAAATAATGCTGGTCTGAGTGTGGACCCCTGAGGGACACCACTTGTCACTGATGCCCATCAGGATTCTGTGCCATTGACCACTACCCTGTGAATGTCACCATCCAACCAATTTCTTATCCACCTAACCCATCTGCTTATCAAATCCTGATCTCTCCAGTGTAAGAGACAAGGATCTTGTGGGGGATCATGTCAAAGGCTGTACAGAAATCCGGATAAATGACAACTGTATCCACTCCCTTGTCCACTGATACAGTCAGTCCATCTAGAAGATCACTGAATTTGTCAGGCAGGACTTGGACTTGGTGCAGCTATGCTGGCTGTCCCAAATCACCTCCTAGTGCCTTAGCACAGGTTCTAGAAGGGTCTGTTCTGTGATTTTTCTCACCAGAGGTAAGGCTGACAGGTCAGTAGTTCCCAGGGTCCTCCTTTCAGCCTTTTTTAAAGATGTGTACAATGTTTTACTTTTTCTTGCCACCTTGACCTTCACACAACTGCCAAGATTTTTTCAAATATCATGGAGAGTGGCTTGGCAAATACATCAGCCAATTCCCTCTCTTTGGTACATTCACGTTCTTCAGGTTATTAACCTGATCATTAACCTGATCTTTACTTAGAATGGGAGGGACTTTACTCTCCCAATCCCTATCCTGCTGTGCATCCTCCCAAGAAGTTTGGGAAGAAATGTTGCCCTTGAAGACTGAAGCAAAATGATGTTGAGTACCTCAGCCTTCTCCTTATTCATTGTTACCAGTTTCCACCCTTATTTATCAGAGGGGGTCACCTTCTTTGGCCTTTCTTTTGTGGTTAACATGCCTGTAGATGCCCTTCCTGTTATTCTTTGTGTCATTTGGCAAGATCAATTCCAGTTTTGCTTTGGACTTCCTCACCCTGACCCTGCACAACCAAACTTGATCTCTTTAGGGTCTCTTCAAGCTCTTCCTGGGCCACCCATCCTAGCTTCAACTGCCTGTCCATTTGCTTCTTTCCCTTCAGTCTGACCAGCAGTTCCCTACTCAGCCCTGCTGTTCCCTTGCCTTCCTTGCCCAGTTTCTTGCTCCGGGGGATTGCTCTTGTGCTCAGTGGAAGACTTACTTAAAGATCTGCCAGCTCTGTTCCACTCCCTTGTTCCTGAGGGAAGTCTCCCAGCGGATCTCAGTGGCTCTCCTTGGAGAGCTGGAAGTCTGCTTTCCAGGGGCCTAACTTTGTTCCTCGCCTGGCCCGTACCCCTCAGGACCGCAAACTCCAGCACTGTGCGATCACTGCAGCCCAGACTCCCTCCAAGCATGATGTTCAAGATCAGCTCACTTCCTCTGGTGCCCATCAGATCCAGGATTGTATCCCCTCTGGTAGGGCTGCTGTCTATTCCTTTGCTCCAGAAGGCATCCCTCATGCTTTCCAAGAGCCTCCTGGCTTGCCTTCAGCTTGCTATGCTGCTTTCCCAGCAGATTTTGGGATGGTTGAAGTGCCCCAGCAGGACAAGAGCTTGTGAGCGTGATGCGTCCTGTAGCTGGAGCAAGAAGGCTTCATCAATAGGGTCCCTTTGATCAGGGGTTTGTACTTAAAACCATCCACAAGGTTCCCTTTGTTGTCTCGGTCCCTAATCCTTACCCACAGGCTTTTGGCCTGCTCGTGGCTGCTCTTCAGAGACAGCTCTTCACACTCAGTCTACCTCCTGATGTAGAGGGCGACCCCTCTGCCTCTCTCTTTCCTCACCTGTCTCTTCTGGAGAGCCTGTAGCCATCAGTAGTCACACTCCAGTCACATCCCACCAAATTTCAGTAATGGCAAGAATATCATAACTTTCTAGGAGCACAGTGGCTTCCAATTTCTATTTGTTGGCAGTGCTGCATCAATGTGGTTATAGAACACAGAACTGTCATGCAAAGTGTGTTAAATGCTATATATGAGCTGTGATTGATAGGAGTAAATTTTAGTCTGGAACAGGGTAGTTGAGATCGTACGTACCTGTGTGCTGGTAGCTAGATAAGCATGCACTTGGAGTGCAAGATAACTTTTGAAATTAACTGAATTCAACTTGTGTTTCTAGTAAGTATGTTTTAGGCTGTAATCTTAGTTTATTTAAACGAGGAAAACCTGACTATTTCCCTGACATAACTGTTTGGACATACACATAACATACCAGGGACCAGGTCTATCTGAAGAACAATGTTTACAAATCATGGGGTGAAAAGAAAGATGGATGGGGGATTCTAGGTCACCATCTTGATCTGATTCATTATGCAGCTGCTAGGCAGTTGTGTAGCACCAGTGACAGTGGTGAAGAAAGGTGTCTTGTAAAAGGCAAAAAGCAATTGAGCAAAATTTGCTACAGTGGCGTAAACATCAGTTCCCCCTTAAGTCTCACTGCCGCTTCTCTGTCTACAGGGTGTCTCAGTGAGGTACTAACGTCTACTAGTTGAGTAACAGTGTTTAACTTCTAAGCTGGGAAGCACTGGGCAACACTTCTTCCTCCAGATGCCACAGTATGGAATAAGAGTCTGGACTTTTCCTTCCTTCCTCTGTTACTGTCTTTAACTAGTAGGAGCAGACTTTATGATCAAAATCCTTTTCTTTCCCTTCTGAAAGGTCCTCTGTCTTTTCAAGATTATGACAGAGTATAGTGTTGAATTGTATTTGAATAGCAGCAAGGTTTAAAAGGGAAAGTTACTTGTGTCCACTGATTAGAATTGTTCACTGGTCTCATAACAGAAGTTCCTCAAAAGAAAAAAGGAAATTACATCCACAAACTTTAGTACAGTAGTAGTTCTCTGGTGTGCTCCTATAGTTCTTCTATACCTAGACTTCAAGCTCAGAATCTTGATGACAGAGTTGAAGTATTGTCCACACTACAACTTCGTACACACTTCAGTGTCTGCTCTCAGTGAGAGTGTCGAAGCTCGGAGTAAATGACTAGATCTTACTCACCCTTAGAAGCCCCACCTGGCTCTCCATCTATGCCCCCTGTCCATGGGCCCAGGATCCCATTTCAAGTCATTCTGCAGTCTTCAATCTCTGCTGGGGGTGTGCCAGTTTCCAGCTCAACTACAGCAGTTACTGTGCCTGGCCATAGATCCTACTGATCTGGACTGACCCGCAGACTGACCTCCTACCTGCATCATCACTGTGGAGCTGCCCAGAAATCACTCAACTGGATCCTGTCCCTGGCAGCCATCACTGTACCTGGTCCTGATCTTAAACTTTGAATTGACTTCCCAGTTTGATCTCAGACCTGCCTCAGCACCAGGTACTTGCTTGTTGATCTGGGCTCTTGGTTGAAGCCAGTTACCATCCCTAGGCCTGCCCTGTGGCAGCATTCAGCGGGAGTAGAATAGCTTGCTGACTGGCGAGGCTGGTGCCCTACCAGCTGTGACATCATTCTTGGCTCCTCCCTCTACATCTCATAGGGAGCAGCTTGCCAATGCTGCATTCAATGCAAATAACTTATACTAATGGAGAACAATGAGTAAATTTAGGATCTTATTGTTACTGTCACAAGGGTTAGGTCCAGTATAGACTAGATTCTATTCCACACAAGGGATTAATTGTTATAATCTATTTATTAATTCCCTAAATAATCCTTCTGGGCATTGTGTTGGTTAGCACCAGCTGAATCCTGAAGTTCAATGTATTTGTACAGTAAAATAGCCACTACATCCCATATAAACAATGGTTTAGAAGAAGGGACAATGAAAGCATGTACAGGTTGGCAGTATCAAGGTAAGTGGATGTATTTCTGAATGGTGTTCAAATGAGTGAAGTACCTATGTATTTCTGTCATATGCACATTCTTTAGTGGAGTGTGAACCTATGGAACTGATAGCAGCAAATGTTCTAAGGGGCCAGAGATAAGAAAGCGTTCTTAAGGAGAAACTTACGTTACAGTCTCATAGCTGAGCCAGAGGCATGATGTGTTTAAGAAAAATGAGATTTACTTAATTCTCTTTGTGGGGTTGCCTTCAAAGTAAGGAGTAGATTTTTACGGTTAATACTCAAGTCCATACAGGTATATTTATCACATGAAAGATGGAGGAGGGAAAGGAATATGGATGCAGTAAAATGGTGATGGTCATTTGCTCAGTCTTTTTGCTGTTGTTAGAGGACTTAATGAAATAGAATTCAGTTTTGGTAAGGTAAGGGACATTGCTGTCATTTCACATTTTCTGGTTTTAGAGACTTGCAGACAGGGCTACACTAATTATTTGAAGGGCACAGGCAATTAAATCTACACCAACTTTTTGTTTGGCAGCAAATACAAACAAAATTAATGTTTAAAAGTGTGTTTTTTAGTAAAGTTAGTTTTGTTATTTTTAAGGTCTAGATTGAAGAAAGACTATGATGATTTTAAAAGACATCCAGACCATGATAAATTTACCAGAGAATTGTGGAGTAATGATGAAAGTGAAGTTGATTCTGGCAAAGAATCTTTTGCAGTAGTATGCGGTAAATCATCAGAGTCTGCAGAACATATAGAAGTTCCCAAAAAAGATCACTCAGACAATGGTAAGCATGTACTGGAATTCAGTAGCTTGAACTTAATTCAGGAGGTAAATCAAGTTGATTTGGGAACCTAATTTTTCCATGTGAGCTTGAGTCCTACTTTTTACTAAGGTAAACTCTACCATTGATATTATGAAAATGGCTTGTGGTGCATATCTGTCAGATGTAAACTTGAAGAGCAAACATGACCAAGATGAAAATTCTGCTTTATTGAAGTGTTTGCCATTTTTTGTGCTTAACTATTTCTGTGATAACATAGTAGATCTGTGTGGAATTTACTTTTATGGTGGGTTGACCTTGACCGGCTGCCAGTTGCCTGCCCTAACACTGTCACCCCCGCCCCCCTTCCTTAAGAGGCTAGGGAGAGAAAACAATATGGAAAAGCTTAATGGTCAAGATACAGATAAGGGAGATGACTCACTGGTTCCTGTCACAGTCAAAATTGAGGAGAATTAGTTTAATTTGTTGTCAATTAAGAATAGAGTAGAACGGTGAGAAACAAATACAAAACCTAAACCCCTCCCTTTCACATATCCACCTTCTTCCAAGGCTTATCTTCATTCCCAGTTCTTCCACCCTCACTTGTCAAATATCATAGGAAGGATTGAATCTGGGGATTGAGGTCAGTTCATAACAGTTAGTCCCTTCTGCTCCTTCCTCATCCCCACTCCAGTGTGAGGTTCCCCCTGTGGAATTCAGTGCTTCACAAACTGTACCATTGTGGGTCTTCTCCTTAGGCTAGAGTTTTTCAGCATAAGACTGTATTAGTGTGGGTCTTCCATATGCCACAGTTCCTGTCAGGAACCTACTCCAGGGTGGGCTCTTCATGGGCTGCAACTTCCTTCAAGGCATTCTACTCACCTGCATTAGAATGGGATCCTCAAGCATCTGCAATGTACTACCGGTTCCAGCATGGTCCTCTCTGGGAGCAGATAAACCTGCTTGATCAGGGGTCTTACTGGATTGCAGGGGAATCCATTCCATTCCAGTGCCTGGAGCACCTCTTATCCCTTCTTTTTTGCTGACCTTGGTGTCCACAGTATTGTGTTTCTGTGTTTTTTCCTCAGTCCATTCTGTCACATGCTTCTGCAAAGCATTATCCATGAGACATTACCAGGCTGACAGGCTCAGCCATGTCCTGCAGTGGATTTGTTTTGGAGCCAGCTGTGTCTGGCACAAGGCAGTTCGTGGCCTCTTTCCTCAGAGAGGATCCCCTGCAGCCCCATCCAATCAAAACCTCAAAAAGTGCATGGCTGTTTTGTCCACCTGGCCCTCCTGCATGCATCCTCAGCCCTCTTACCTCTTAATGCATCCCCTGCTCACTGGTTAGTCCAGCTTGATGCTCAGTATGAGACATGGCATTCACATCTTTGTCGCACAGGCATCCCCCACTCACAAGTCCATTTGTTAGGCCAGCCCAGACCCCCAGGCCCTCCTGCTCACCAGCTAGTCTAGCTTGAAGTTTATCAGTGAAAACACACTCACTGGATTTGGGGAGGATACAGACACTCACCCTCCAGCAGCTGGCACTAGGCACTAGGCTGTGACCTCTTGCAGCTCCCCCTTGCAGCTCCTCTACACATTGCTTAGTGGGTTGTATAGCTGTACCAATTCCCCTACTCCTCCTGGCTCCATCTCCAAGATCTCCCCTGGTTTATAATCATATTAGGTTCAAAAAGTTATCTTCCTGCAAGAGGCCTCTACAGTTTCCTGATAGCCCGTCAATTGGTGTGATTGGTGAAGTTGTTTCTTGACATTGTCTCCATTTTTGTTTGGTTGGGTCTGTGTCTCTGTATATTTTTCCTGGCTTTTCCCTTTTTCCCCTCAAGATAAACTTGCTGAAATATACATTTTCATGCTTTCATATACTCTTATCAATTAATCTAACTGACCAGGTTTGGTTTTCCTCACTGTCTCCCATTGCTGGTCAGGTTTCACTCCATGCATGTTCTTGTTTATTACTTCCTCCTTTCCTTATTACCTCCTTTTTGTATAGCAAAGGTCCTTGAACAGGTGCCTTTAAAAAATTAGACATTTCCTTCCACATAACTTTACTCTTGCAAACTAGTATATTGCCTTTAGTGAGACACTGTAAAACTGTTTTATAAGGGTATCGTTTGCAAACATGTAAAACACAGTTTCTGTTTTAATGTCCTTGCAGATGAAATGAAACTATTAGAGATGAATTTACCTGCAGGAAAAAACAGAATTCTGAAAAAAGAATCAGCTTCTAAAGAGATACAGAAGACACTGCCTAAATGCATTAAACGACAGTTCAAACAAAATAGTTGTCTGGATCAAAGCACTAATGAGCTTTCACCAAGGAAGAAAGCTAAACTGAGCACTAATGAGACTGTGGTCCAGAGTTCAGAAAATAGCCTGCAGTTGGATAGTTGCTTGACTGAGCTGAAACAATTTGAAGGGTCAACTCTAGAGTTGCTTTCCTTGACAGATCCTGCAATATCAGTATCAAACTTTCTGAAAGGGACCAAACCCATCCAGGCCTTGCTTGCCAAGAATACTGGGGACAAAGTGACCTTAACAAATCAACTGTTGCCTCCTGCAGGCATGAACGTATCTACTTCTGAAAAGTCAGTTTTACCAGCTTTGGAATCATCACTGATCAAACCAGCATTGCCCTGCCAGGCCAGTTCAAAGACTCCTTTACAAATGGTATACAAAATGCCAAATGGCCACTGTGTACCAATAGACGTTCCCAACAGCTCAGTGAAAATTCAAATGCAAGCTATGATTGACCCTAAAAATGGAGAAAAAGTCATGCAACAAGTTCTTATTTTGCCTAAGAATTTTCTTCTTCAGCAGAAGGAAGAAAAAATTGTGTCCAAGGATATTCAGTCACTACAACAAAAATCATTTGAGATGCAGTGTACATCTTTACCAAAAATGCCAAACGAAAATGTTTCTTTAAGACCTGTTCTGGTGACAAGCCCTGCAAATGCTACTCAGTCACCCACTACAGTTTTTAGCAAGAATACTACCCACTCATCACAAGTGACTGGTCTCATGAATACTACACAATCATTGTCTAATGTAACTTCAGCAGATAACTTATCATCAATAATTAAGGTAAGCCAAAGTGAAAGTGACAAATGCAAGACTACAGTTTCGACTGCTACATTGCCTGTGTCTTTGGCTTCACCTACTCTTTCCACAGCTAGCCAATCCTTGACACCAGCAACGGCATCAAGTGCATCTACAAACACTGATTCTGCCTCTCACAGTCTAGCACCACAGCAGCAAACTGACTCCCTTGAAACTAAGCAAGAGCTAAAGACAGTGTGTGTAAGAGAATCACAATCTATCCTGGTCACAACACGAGGTGGAAACACTGGAATTGTTAAAGTGCAAACAAACGCAGACCAGATTTCACCTAGTAGTTTATGTCCTAGTTCAGTTTTCACTTATGCATCTCAACTTCCAGCTTTTCTTGTACCAAAAAGCACAGCAGTATCATGCTCTAGTCTTCCATTTGTAGCAACAGCCACATCTGGTCTCCCACATATTGGACAATCATCTCCTTCTGGATTTGCCCCCTCAACAACTTCTTTTGTTAATATTTCAGCTTCCCCTGCTGATTGTACCCAGGCAATGGAGAAAAATACCAAATTCACTCTACAGCAGCCGGCTGTTTGGGACTCTTCAAGTCGAGTAAGAGGGGACTCCTGCCATGTGTCGTCTTCTTTATCCTCCACTCCATTAGCTAGCAATTTGGTGTCAGCAGCTCCAAACAGTCTTGTTAGTGTGACTAGCATTGGACAAAGTAATATTGTCAAAACTCAAAATCCTTCTGTGCAGCATCAAGGGGATACTAAAGTAAAAACAAAATGTGTTACACAATCTGAGTCAAATTCTGCAACCAATGGAGAGTTAATCAGTGGTACTCCAGTCCAGAAATTTACATTAATCACAAATCCACCAATTTTATCTCCCTCTGGGGCATCAGGGGTCAATATTATAACCTGTCCAGCATCTAATGCAGTTAATGCTCAGAAGCTGGTTTTCATTAACACACAAATTGCCAATGGCCCATCAACCACCAATCTAGTTGCAGAGTCACTGAAACAGAACCTTCCTTCTTCCCTAACCAAACCCTTTGTTAATGCCACAGAGCAACCACAGTTGGTTTTGATCCCATCTACAGTAGGAGCACCAATAAGAATAAACCCATCACCAACTATTGCTCAAGTAAAAGAAGTGAAAATTGGATTAAATATAGGTCAGACCATTGTAAATGCTAAAGGCGGTGCACAGGAGGCTGTACCAGTCAATATATTGCACTCTGGCATTTGTAAAGGAGAAGACAAGAAGATGATGGCCTCGGCCCCATCCTTGACAAGTAGTACCATGGTTCCTGTTCCAAGTTTTGCTGTGTCAGCTAATGAATCTGTATGTGTTGCAACAAAAGCTGAAAATGCCTTTATAATGACAACAGCAAATGCACAAATAGAATCTGTTTCAGTAACATCAAGTAGAACTTCCTCTGGGGCACAGCCCACTGTCTTGATTGGTGGCAATGATCCCTCAAGAATAAGGCCAGTTCTGGGTAATCGACTTTGTACATCAAATATTGGAAATACTGTGGGTATATCAACTGTGAAGACAGGACATCTTGCTTCATCTGTGCTGATTTCAACACAGCCAACAGTATCTCCACAAAACATAGCATCTGCTCTGCAATTTCCAGTCATTAGCTTGCCTGGACCTGCAGCCACCCCCCACAAGGTGTTACATACAGTTCCTCAGTTGGCAGCAGTTCCAGCTCCTCTTCCAGTACCAAAAAGACAGTTGCCCACACTGGTTCAGTTTCAGTCATCAGGAATTTCAGCTGCTGTGTCAAGTCATGTAGGTATTCACAAACCTCAGAGTGTGTTGCCCCCTCCATCACCAAATGCAAGGGAAGTAATTAGTTTTCCCAGTCTTTCCGCCCTACAATGCCAGCAGGTGCCTCCCAGTACAGAGAAACAAAGTCATGATTATGCTTGTGCTTCTACTGTTCAGATGTCCGAAGCTTCGCCCTCTGTAACAAACAAAACAGGAGGAATTCCATTGAATGAACCTTCCACTCAACAGAAAATAGTCATTAACACTTGTATGCCTTTGGCTCCTGGAACTCAGATAATGATTAATGGTACTCGTTTTGTTGTTCCACTACAAGGCCTTGGAGCTGGCAGCCATGTTCTTCTTCTCTCCTGTAATACAAAACAGACTCCTTTAACAATTAACCATGGTCAAGAGCCTCAAAGTGTACCAACTGTTAATCCAATAACCTCAAAAATCATCCTAGCACCAAGTCATTCATTAAGTTGGCAAATACCAAAACATCCTTTGAAAAGCTCTACAAAAATTGTGAACTCTTTTGGAGCTGCAGATGCTTTACCCATCGTACATGCAACACCCCAGATATTTAGTACTCCAGCTAGCTCATGTACTCCACTGTCTGCAGTAACTCTGTCTGTGTCTTCAGTGACAAAGTCTCCCATTAATGTAGCTACATCTTCTGTTTCTGCTGTTCATCCTCCGAATTCTCATTTACCAAGCAACACATCAGTGTTTCAGCTAGATGGTTCTATCAAAAAACTGTTGGTCAGTCCAGAGGGAGCCATACTGAATGCTCTAAATACTTCAGCACCAAAAGCTCCTTCCCTGTCTTCATCATTGCTTCCTGTTGTTAGTTCCACAAGCAGAAATGCTACCGCGGTCTTCCCTGCATCTCAGTCATCTTGCCTTGATAAACCTGACAAAGCTGCACCCTGAATTTACTGCAAATGAGCCACTTTGAAATTCTGGGGCATTCTTCAAACTTTGGAAGTTGTTAACTATTGAATAATTTCTTACAATGTTTTAAACAATTGATTTACTCAATATTAACAAGGTTACAGTTCTTACCTGTTTACCTGTGGGGATGTGGAGAAAGAAAAGTTTAGTTTATCAGAAGTTTTCAGAAAGTTCTCTAGTAAAAGGCTCAGAGATGACCAATTAATTGATTTAATGTTTGGAGAAATCTCACCTTTTGCACATGTTCCATCTTACACTATGGACTGTTTGCCAGTGTGTTTATGACAGTATATATCTCCTTTTTATTTGTCAAATTTATTTTTGACTTGTTTCTTTAAAAAAAAAAATTATGCATTGTAAAAATGCAATCTACAGTATAGAATTGTACATATTCCTGAACTCTTAAAAACCTGTACTTAATAATATGTACAAAGAACTATGCTGTCTTATTTATGTTTTGTTTACATAATGTATAGTTTTTTAAGTATTTTAGTAACTTTGGACCAGTGTACTGTTTAGCAACAATGCAGAAGAATCTGCATGTAATAAATCAAGTTGCTGTACTGCTTTGTGTTGGCAGTAGTTAAAAATATGAGTATCTGTTACACCATGGGAGAATACATACATACATACATATATATCTTTCTTTTGGTGTATGGTAGAATGAAATTATTTAATCTCTTCTGTTCTTCTCTGATTTTACATTTCACGTGATTTGACTGGATTTGGAAGGAAGGCCTCCTTATTGTTCCTCATGATATAGGGCAGGATAACCCATACTTCATCCATTCTTAATGGTTGGTTATGTTGCCTAAATAACTGCAGTGAAATGGTAAGGCTACAAATGGCTTCCTAGACACCAGTCTAAGTCACACTGATTGCTCTTAAGGATTGCCATGCTTTATCTTGAAGCTCAAAGATCTGTTGAACAATTCATTGTTCTCTGATTTACAGCCTTGTATGTATTTCCACACTATCTGGTAACTGTAACAAGGTCACTCACTAATCTTCCATCTAGCCATAACAACTACCCATTTTTTTCACTGGTCATGCTTTCTAGCTCTGTATGTTTTCTTTAGCTTATAAGTGGTCTGTCTGGAAGGAGAGTGCTAAAACATCATACCAGATTAAAAGAAGCTTTATTAGTACTTTGAATGGGGATAATTTACATATTGCATGAACCTTCCCTTTTTATACAGTGTATTCAGTATTTATTGGCTTAGTTTCAGCATTTGATCTGATAAAACCTTTGGGTTATTTTCTGCAGATCTGCTAAGTTACACAGCTACCTGCTGCAGTGCTCATGGAGATAAGTTTTTTATATCTTTTGTGATTTTGCATATAAAGGGTGCCCATCTTAGGGAAGATGGTGATTTTAGAATTGTTGTCTTTGTATGTGTTGGATTTTTTGTGGAGTTTGTTGGTTTGGGGTTTTTTTAGAAACTAGAAGGGAGGATTTCAGAAGAGCTTATGAATGATAGTTGCCTTTTAAATAGCTATGACAAAGGGGATAAAAGCTTACATATCTGTATTTAGCAGTGTTCGTAGACTGAGTTTCATAAAAATGAAGCTTCAACCTTTGCTTTCATCCTGTTGAATTTTCTACTTCCCTTCCCTTTTTGCTGTACACAGTTTTGTAGCTCAGATGTTGAGTTGAAGAGCAGGACCACGTCTTACTGCCTCTGTCAGCTGCCCTTTAAATTGTTCTGAAAAGTAACCTGATAGCTATTTAGCTGAAGTTCTGGGAAACTGCGGGGGGAAGAAAGGCTTGTGCCTTCCATAGGGACCTTTCCTTTTGCACTAATTAAAAGAATTTCATGGGGAATTGAATCTTTCTGGATCAGAAATTTCCATCTTATCTCAGGGCTGAGAAAGATGGAAGCTGTCTGTTTTGGAATGAAAGAAGATTTGTTTAAATTCAGAAAAAGCTACCTGCTACGATTTTCCTACTTCTCATGGAAGGTGTTTTGTAATTGATTTTGAAGACACCTGGTACTAAGGGTGTCTGCATGCTCTTAGTATTTACAGAGTTTACAGTACTAAGTCTGACTGCATTTTAGCGTTGAATGCTGCAGGTGACTTTTCCAACAGAAGGAGATGGCAGAGAATGGCAGTTTCTTCATGGACATTTTACATACTCAAAACCCATATGTACCAGCAACTCATTTTATTTCCATTTCACTGGTTGAACCTTGGGACTCGCTTTTTTGGATTTTTCTCTTTTCTTGCAATGATTGTTTTTTCCTTTTTTCTAATTTATGTTTACTGTAGAGTGAGTTGTCTTCATTGTTTGGAAAGCTCAAGACTAGGTTCTAGTACTGAAGTTGTTCTTAATGGAGAAAAAAATTCTTGCATGGCATTTTTCTGTGTACTAATGTAATAGAAAGATTTATGCTATAATTCTAATAAAGAGAAAAGTTAGAAAATCTGAATTTAGGAACTCAGGACTCAAGTAACTTGCTTGATTGATTTCCAAGAAATTTTCTGAATTAAAATGGCAATATTTTATGATTTTCATAAATATTTTATAATTTGGCACATAAACTTTACAACATGAAAAGTTTGATTAGTTTGATTACAGTTTTCATGGATTTTTATTCTCAGACATACGTTCACATTCCAAATCCTAGTGGAGAAAGACTTGAGACTACTGTGTAATGGGCTTGCAACATTCATTATGTAAAAGCAAATTTTAGTAATTTTTGTAAATAAAATTCGTATTCTCAATGCTCTTCTCTGATAGTATGAATGTTAGTCAGAGATAAGGCTTTTTTTTCAAATGAGCCTAAGTACTCATTGACAATTTGCTATGTACCTTTTGCACTCCACAAATGAAGCACTAGCACTACCAGTAGCGCAAAAAGAACTGTAAGAAAGTAGATTATATTCGCAGACACAATGAAAAAGCAGAATTGCCTGCATCTCTGCAGGCAATTAAAATTAAAAAGACATTTCATGAAACATATAAACATAGATATATAAATCAGCCTTTTAAGAAAACACGTTCTACATTTCACAGCTTGTAAAATGCCTTGCTTTTGGACACACTCTGATATTGTATACAAGTATTCATACACTATATTACATCCAAAATTCTAGGTTTACTAATGACTTTGAATATTCTGAATGACATCCTTTTATTTATCTGAATGGACATGTTCTGCACAATAGTTTTGCTTTGCTTTGAGTAGAAAATGACATTAATATTGCTTCGTTGTTCAAACCCCCCGGTGAGCGTTGCCATTTTCTCATAGGGATTCTGCCACCCTAGAAGCAATTATATTTGACAAGTCTTAGGGATTAAAGAAGAACCTATTCAAACCAAGTGTTTCTGCCAAGTCATTCAAACCTGTGCTGATTTCACTGTGTGACATGGCAAGGGGTTTAATGTGAAAAGGGAAGCAAAAATTCTCCTGGTAAGTGAGTGAAGAGAAACTAGTATGTCTCATGGGAGTAGGTCAGAAAATTACTATCCATAGCTGCCACTGTGTGGTTCATAGCTGGTTTTGCTTATACTTTGTGGTAGTGCAGAACTTTACTAGCCCAAATTAATTTTAAAGTAAATTAATAATTTTTATTGAAGCATGAATGTTTGTTATGTTTAAGGACTGTTTCCTTTGAATAGAGTGGCCAGAGGTGCTCACAAAAACTTAACTCATGTAGACTGTTCTCTGTAAGCTGCACCTCAAATGAGTTCACCGACTCAAAATAATAAGAAAAATAAGATTAATAATGCTGCATCAGACTTAAGATCCATCTATCCTATTATGATGGCCATCAATCCCAGCATCACCTAGTCTCTTGAAGCACTCAACAGAAGCATTCAAAAAGAGCACAAAACCAGGTCACAAAACCACTCATCTGTGAGCCAGAGTATGCCTCACACAGCTGTGATTTTTTTTTTTTTTTATTTAATAGCTTTTAGTGTATTTCTCTTGGTGAAATACACCAATCCTTTCAAGAATTCATGGAAGTATGTAAAAAGACTATTACCATTCATAGCATCCAGTGGTAAAGAGTTTGTAAATAAATCTCCTTTTTGGTTTTCAAACCTGGTACCTCCTAGTTTCATTTGATGCAAATGATGTTTATATTGTAAGATACAATAAGCCTTTGCTCTTTGCTATTTTTCCGTATGGCCTATGTAGACCTTTGCCATGTAGGTTATCTCTTTTCTAGAATAAAGAGAAATCGTTACTTCCAGTTATTTCTTTCACGGAAGTAATCAGTTGCTGTCATTGCTGTGTAGACCTTTTCAATTTTACTATGTCCTTGAGATATGGTATCAGAAGAGTGCATGTTCTAAAGGTCCTATGAACTATTCAGCAGTGTGCTCATGATTTTTCTTTAATAATAATTATTTCAGTGTTTGTGGGTTGGTTTCTTATTATTTAGCCTTGTACTAAATTTTCATAGAAGTATCAATTGTAAACCACTTCACATCAATGTCAACTCAATTCATCCAATAAATCTATGCCACTTGCAGAATATTTTAGCTGTAAAGACATGATCTTTAAACCAGGTGATTGAAATCACTGCAAGTCTGGCTCTTTCTGTTCCTATTTTTGCTTGGTTTATGTCTCTTGAAGATCTGAAAGGACAAACTGCTGTAATGATTTTCAACATGATGCTTTTTAAATCTCATTTAAAATTAATCTCAAATCTTGTTTTTGTGCGTAGGAGACGAGATAAAATCTGTATATGGTCATTTTATACAGACGGGCATCCAGATAAAGACTTTTTAGTTCTTGAAGAAGCCCCTTTGTAAATGTGACACAGAGCAATATTATTTTAAACAATTTTCCTTGAAACTACAGTGGCGTAAAAGCAAACTTAAAAATCTTGATAAATCTTGGTCTATTTTCCTATTTTCTCAAAATACGGAATTGTCCAGTCAGTAATCACACCTGAACGTCTTGACTAAACTTGGAAACCAGGATAGTTCATTATTTCATATGTGAATGGTCCAGAAGATCTTCAGAAATTTGGTGTTCTTACAGTATCTTTTATTACAATCTCAGCTGAACTAAGCACACTAAATGAAAATAGTATGTAAAGGTAATGCAAAGAAAATGTAATTTATTGCTTATAATATTTCTTGAAATTGTTTGTTACACAGAAGGTCTATTAAAATGTGCATAAATATGATTTCCGACCTTTTGCAGATGAAGACAATGAAGTTCTGAGTTCTCATAGCAACATGGAGGAACTGGGAATAGAATCCTTGGTCCCCTGACTCCTTCCAGCATCCCATCCATAACTAAAGGTTAGACACCTAGATTACTGCTTTATCTTCCCCTGTTCTTGCTTTTTACAATGAAGAAAATATTTGGAAAATGAAATTATTTTCAAGAATGCGAGGAGCATTCTTTGACAAATAGCATTTATAAAAATTGAATAGCAAAGGGAAGTAAGATAGTAAAGAAACAATTGCGATTTTTGTGATTGTCTTCAGGCTTTAGAACTTTGGTTTTCAATGCCGATGTCATAAAAAGAAGACAATATGCTTATTTAATTAGTTGTTCATATTGATTCCATCTCAAGTATAAATACACAAGAATGAATAAATAAGTATAAAATCAGACTAATTTGGGTGTCAATAGGTTGTTGCCATCCAGTACTAGCATATACATTGAGATCTGCCCTCATAACATGCTGTTATTTATAGAATCATTGCTCATTCTTTTTTTTAAGCATATGCAGCAGTGAAATTGAATAACAGAGAGGAATTAGTGACTGGGTGTCACTAATAGGAATTACTATGTAGCCACAGGGTGTTCCTTCTAATAAAGGAAGAATAGTATCATGATGGATTCCATTTACACAATATAAAAAAACTGATATTTTTAGTATTATAATAAATATTTACTACTGGGAAGGAGGAATTGTACGCACCTATTTTTAAAGAACACTGACAATTCACATTAGCAACACACCAATACTAAAATTACAGTAGTTTGTTTGAGGCTTGTCTGGACAGTATTCTACAGTTCAACTACCTTATGCCTTCAAAATATTGTTCTTGCCAGTAGAGTGCTTTTTGCAACGTGATCATAGAAGAACAGAAAGTGGGAGAGGCCTGCCTGAAGTATTTGCCTCCTCCATGGCCTAAGAAATCGATGGAAAACCAATATGTTCTTTAAAAGAGAGCCCATGTCTGAAAGTGAATTTCTTACTTAGGCACATGAAATGCAAGTGATGTGGCTGGTGCAGCAGACCTGTCCTTGTATTAGCTGCACCTTGGAGTGGGTGTTTCACTCACTGTAGTGGCCAGTAGACAATGCTTAGTGGAAAGAATTAAGATATAGATCAAGTATGAGTTAATTTTCCCAGTATGTATATACAGCCTCCAACAATAATTCCAGGAAAATTGTGTGAATTCAGCCTGAGCTTGACTGTGACATGAAAGGGCAGACTTTGCAGCCAAAGAATCAGGTACTGGAAAAATGGAGCAGTAATTCAGAGAAGCAGAGCAGAAATAATAGTGATATAAAAACATAAAACTGCTTGTCCATTATAAGTGGCGCATGAATCCTGTTAAATGGCAGAAAGTTTGAAAGAGGAGTTGACTGAAATTGTTACTGGGGCCAAAATTCAGGAAGTGAAGATCATGTGGGCTGCATATCCTAGGAATTATGAATGTAAGAAAGACAAGATTCTTAAATCTGTGTTGATACCAAAAATGTTCAGGTTGAGTTTCCTGGAGACAGAGAAACAGGAGTAATTTATAACAAGATAGACACCTGACACCTTTTAATCCTTTCAAGGATTTCTCTACAGGATATTAATATCAGGGAATATTCACACTTACCATATGATTTTTTTGTTTTAATGCAAATTCTGATGCAGTTCCAAGGTTTCTCTTTTTTATGGCTTCCAGATGACCATCATAAAATTCCTCCTGCTAACAACTGCAGAGTCAAATCTAGCACTGAACTATGTCTAAAAAGGGCTACTCTTTTGCTCCAGAGTGTCAGGAGCAGTGAGTTACTTGAGGTGTATATGGTGCTATGGAGAAATAGAAATCAATTACTTTTGCCAAGGTGAGTGGGAAAGGACAAATTTATAGAACTTGGAAGATGACACCTTTTCCTTAAGAAACTTATTTTCAACAAAAATGAGTCAGATCTTTCCCCTTATAGCTATAAGATAATGGTAAGGTAAATGAAAAAAAAAGAACTGTGAAGAAGGAAGGCTGCTTTTCTGTGTATGCATAGAACAAAGCAAACACGCAGCAGAGAATTCTGTTTCTCCCATCCAGAGATGGAAGCTAGTGGAGTTGAAAAGACTTGACAAAATTAGTATTGAAAGTCTGAAGTATTTATATTGGGCCATCACTCTTTTTTTGTACTGATTTTAACTCATGTGATGTATCTCTCAGGAAAGGAGCAAACAAAGCATGTGGTCCAAACATCTAATTGAGGCTATACTAAAATGGTTTGGAAATGTGAAGGCACATGCGCTACTTATGTTCAGATTTTCACCCATGTGAATCCACCAAGATTGGAGTTTGCAGCTATCCCATGCAAAGAGTTTTCTGGGGAAACAAGAGGAGGCAGTAACTGTGACATTAATGTCAATAGTGTTGTCACAATGGATTATCCATTCTGCCCTTTTTTTCTCTAGTTAAATAGGGCCCAGTAGTCTTTGGTTCTTTTTTTGATGAATAAATGTCATAGAATCGCAGAAGCAGAGAATGGGTCAGGTTGGAAGGGACCACAGCAGGTCACCTGGTCCAATCTCCCTGCTCAAGCAGGATCATTCCAGAGCACATTGCACAGAATTGCTCCAGATGGTTCTTGAATATTTCCAGTGAGGGAGACTCCACAACCTCTCTTGGTAGTCTGTTCCAGTGTGAGAGATGCGATCCAGTGGGATTTGAGAGATGGTTCGTGGTGGATGAGGATAAGATGGATGAGCCTTTCTTCTTTCATATTGCTGTGAGCACCAGGCAGTTAGGAGCACAACTACCCCCAAAAATGTAGTCTTTTGTATTGGCACAAGAGTAAAATCTACGTGGACAAAACATCGAGAAGAGCTAGATTTTAGCAGCAAGGGAAGCAATAGTTCATTCTGTTCATTAGAAATCTAAGGCTGCTGCCTTTGAGTCAAAGAATTTTTGCATAAAAGAAGTAATGTAAAAATTTGAGGTTCTCTAAGGATGCAAAATATGGAGAGTCAATTCCAAAAAGTGCACAAGTGCTGGATTTTAGCTGGCAGCATATATAGGACATTTAGATAATACTGGTAGATAGCTTTTTAAACTTTGTATTGCAGCTAGTTTACATCTATTACTGCATGTAAAGTTCAGTGCAGATCCGTGTCCAAAAGACAACACTGCAAATTTTCAAGCACTTTTCAGCTCTAATGGACAGTAAAATATGTTCAATGAAATAGCACAAATGCACAACCTTTCAGCCTTGTTGCACGGTTTAATACATAGTCAACAGAAAAGTACAAGTGCATAAATGCTACTTCTCCAAAGACAAAAAAACTCATTAACCTTTTCCTTTATATAAGAAGTGAAAAGAAGTTTGCTTTTAAAGGCAGAAAATGTACTCATGTCATGAGAGTAGATGGACATAACATCAACAAAGAAATGGATATTCTACCAATATTAGACATAAAAATGAATCAAAGTGTATCACTGAAAAATTACAAGCAATATGGCTAATACTGATACAGTTCTTAGGACCAAGATAATATACGTACATCCCCAGCTGTAGCAGAATTTAAGCCAAAGGACATTGCTGAGGTGAATGTCACTGGATTCTCCTAGCAACCAGCTCCAAATGCCAGTCATTTACACTAGACTAGTGAGACTCTAAAAAAGCAAGTGCTTCCTATGATAGGTTTGTGGTACTTTCTTTTATGATAACTTTATTACATGTGTAGGCTATACCCTTTGGCTCTTTGCTTAAGAGGGTGTTTTGCTGCATGGTGCAGTATGCCAGGAGGATTGAACTCATTGGGGCCTGCTGCATTTTACCTTTGTTCAATAGCTTTGAAGGCTACATTAAGGCTTGTAACTGCATTGGAAAGTAGATGCTCCAACAGGATCATACCAGGAATCCTGCCACAGATAGTGTAACTGCTATTGCCATTCTATTATACCAATCTGACAAAAAAAAACCTACACTATATTAGTAAGGGTTCTATTTTTGAAGTATTAGTTACATCTACGTAAGGGTTCCATGCATAGCAATGGAGAAGTTACTAAGATCCTCTTGTACAGATAAGCTGTAGTAACAGTGTGTCTGCTGCTCTGATAGTGCAGATAAGCAGCAAGCAGAGCGGCATTCCAGCTATGACCAGCCACATCTTTGTCACCATCCTGGGGAAACACTCAAATTGTCCATGAATTTCTTCATTAGCTTTTTTTGATGGAAGAAAATGAAGCACAAACATCATGTTTGTTCAAAATTATAGTTGTAATACGAGGCATCTGATAGCAGCCTGATTGTATAGAGGGTAAAAACCAGAGAAGCAGAAGGTCTTTGACTTTTTCATCCTCTCTATTTCATACATGACCAAACTAAAGAAATTATGAATCTAAATTTTGGTGACCAGTTGCCGGGGTTATATAACTGTCTAATCTGAAAGACTTTCCAGGAAGGTTGAACACCCTATACCATGTTCTCCATGTACAGTAGTTAAAACATTTCTGTGCATTTCTGTTTAATGGAGCAGATGTCCTGGAATGTTTTAACTAGTCTTTGGTAAAGTGCAGTGTTATTGAGTGCAATACAGAAAGTACCAGTTTTTGCATCATGCAACTTGGGCAATTACAGGTCTCTTGTTTTCAAGGTCTGACCTGTCTTATATCAACGTTTCTTTGTTTTAATGAGTCAGCAGCCAGACTCTGCCATGTACCATTGCTGAGTATAGAGCCAGGTTTGAAAGATGGAATTTAGAATGGCATTCAGCAGGAGTGATGAAGTTTACAATTATTTGAGTGCTCTGTGAAGCTCTATTTCATGCTCTTATTTTAATGCACTTAAATCTGAGATCACTGTCTAACTGTGTTTATAACGCAAAGAAAAAAGTTTTTCTGAAAACTAAGGATAGGTTTCCAAGAGGGCTTATCCATCCTTTAAGTATCTATCAAAGTTTAATTGTTCCAGTTCTGGCTGCTGCGGAGTTTTACCAATTTAGCCTTACGTAGTCCCATGAAGAAATTAATATTTCTACTTCATCAGTGTGAACTTCCTCATGAGCTTTTGCAACATCTGATAATATATTTAATTCTAACACTACTAAAAATGTGTGCAGTCAAGTAAAGCTTTTTGAACTCTAAGCACTTCTTCATAGTAAATAATCTCTATTAATTTTTTAATTGATTTTTTCCTCAGATATGAGAAAATGACTGTGTTTATCAGTTCTATTTCACTGTAGTACTACAGTCTTTCGAAAGGATGCTGCCCTAGAGTAGAGAAATGCAGAGTGCTGAGTTGCAAAAGATATCAGCCCCAAGCTTTAGCTTACCGGTCCTGCAAGAAAATTAGTCAGCCATTGTGTTCTACATCTCTAGTACTTACTAGCTATAGGATGACATTTTTCATGTTTTCTTGTGTATTTGTCTTCCTGTTGCTAAATGATTCCACAGTTTTTTTTCCTGACAGGCGGATATTGGAAATGACACAGGTAAGACAGCTTTTTAGGTTAAAATACAAAAATACATCTCTAAGTTTCTAAATAAATATCTCAAGTAAATTTATAAAAACATATGGATGGATTATAACCTTTCACAGATAGTTATTACTGTCCAAAAATTTTACTAATCTATATAAACATTTTTATTACAAAGGAAACATTTCAAAAAACCCATCTTTATTATTTATCAACATAAATGGAGTTTTTGTTAGGCAAGTAGTCATGCCTTGTGTTGAAAACTTTTTTTGTTTTAATATGTTTGTATTTGCGTATTTGATGACAACTAGATTCTTTACTAATAGCAGTTAATAATTGCTTTATGAAATCAGTTTTCTTCTGTAACTACTTTTGATTTTAATGAATGTTGTATCGTTCTAGCTGTCTCCTGCTGTGAGATATCAGGCCTTGTGTATAAATTTATTGATCTGCACATAATCTTAAGTAATAATCTGGCAAGCAAGCAATAACAAAAAGGTTGACTATCAAATGTATGTAGCCAGTTTATGCATATCAAAATCCTTCGGTTTTTATTACTGCTAGTGTTCTGGCAAGCTAGGAAAATTAACATCTAGGAGTCTTCTGTCTTCTGTATTCTTCAAGAAACATGGTTTTTGTGCATTTTCTTATATAGTTTCATCATATTAGAAAGAAATTACTTGCAAGTCTTTATATTTACAAAGTTCTTTTGCTCTCTGTCATGACTGCCACAAGGAAACAAAAGATGATGTCATTATATCCACTCACAGTATGAAATAGTATGGACTCTAAGCAGAAACTCCTAGATTGCCTAGATTGATCATGTTTTATAAGAAATTAATTCATTGCAGGTACTTAAACAAGTGATGTGAGATAAAAGTGTGTTGTAAAACATAGTCACTTTTTGGAAGTTGCTTTTAAAACTGCTGGTGAGGAAAACAGTCTGTAAGAGGACGTAGTCAAATGGTTTGGTTCATTTTGTGACAGATTCTTTTACATCACATTCTAAGGAATAGGTGTTTGAGTTTTTTTGTTTTGGTTTTGGTGGTTTTTGTGTGTGTGTGTCTGTTGTTGTTGGTTTGGTTTTTTGGGGTTTATTATTATTTTTTTAAAGAAAGGGAAACTAAATGAGGAAGATTAAAACAAAGGTGCTGTCACTTTTTCCTCTGATTGGTACTGAATAGTGTGTGATTACAGATCTTTGTAGAGCTATGAAGGATTCAAGATGACCAGACCATAACGTATTAATATGACTGCAAGAAGTGAAAAGCTTAAAACAAAAGCACATTCAGATTTATTAAGGCATTTCAAGGACCAGTTCTGTAAATTAAGCAGGAATAGTTTTTCAGCAACTACTAATGAAAACATGTTGTTTTCTTTTGTATGATTGTAGCTTTAAGGATGTTAAGCATATACAAGAAATAAAGAGTGGGCATGAGTAAATGGAATCAGTATGTTTAGGGTTTCAAATTTCATGTTATCATGGTGAATAAGGCGGTGGTGACTGATCTGCAGCAATTTTGTCATAAGCTGGTGGAGCATCAGGTACCTATGGTAAGGAAAATGTTTGTGAAAGATCAAAAAAAATCCCAATTGAATTACAAGGAAAATGAGAAGAAAATTACATTAAACACACAGCAAGCTATTTACCACCATATTAGATACAGTTCTATGACTTAAAAAAGCTGAGCTCATTCATTGTGTCTATTTTTTAAGGTTACTTTTTTGGTAGTATATTTTCTGGTTTTGCATCAGATTCAGTTTATTGCTATTGTTCATCCAAAGAGAGAATTTTCAGTGTTATAAAGGCAGGAATATTTTTCTTATATATATGGGGTGGTTTTAGATTGATAATTCAGACAAATATTGAAGCTTTTCTTTAAGAGTCTTAATGCAAGCATATTGTCATATTTCTAGTGGTAAAATTTGAGCAGCTTATTTAAAATTGTTCGAGGTTAGCCTCTTCTCAATTCGAAAGCAATTTAAACACACCCATTTATATATACTTATCACTTAATTTACCTTTTTGAAAAATGAAAGTTTAAATGTTCATCTTTCTGTAATTAGAAGAGCTAACACATTGAAGTTTTATCATACTCTCTGATAATGCTTGTCTGTAGTATAGTATACCAGACAGAATCCATTTGTTGTTTGTCTGAATGGCAGAAAATCAGTTAGGGAGATGTTTGGGGTTTTTCAGTATATTTCAGCATTCAGGTGTTGCATCATTCTAATAGATTGCAAAATGATCATACAATTTAAGAATAAATATAAATTTAAGACAATAATTTTAAAATAAGCATTCTAAATAGTAGATGTAATTTTTAAAAAATTTTTCACAGTACTAGTTTTTCCAAATACTACTTTCTAAGTTGATATTGAAGCACTGAAGACTCAAAGTATGAGACAATACACCATGGGAGAAATCATCAAGTGCCTGTTTAACAATATTATCTCACCATGTCTTACTCAGTTTTAAGTGAGATCTTGAGTTGCAACTTACCACAGAATTAAAGTCTCTGTAGTCCTGCAGAGCCATTTTGCAGTCCAGTATTTCTCCCTCACCTACCACATTTCGTATTGTGCTCACACTAGAGCTTTTGCTCTGTGACAAATCATAAAGAAATATGGGGAAGGTGAAAGGAAGAAGAGATTGTGAAGTTGGAGCAAAATTTGACAGCACATATACAGTATGTATTAGAATCTGGGATTAGACACAGTGCAAGTAAGAAAGATACCTCACCTAACACTTTTTGCTGTCTCTGCTGAGACATATGCTCTCTCTTCTGTGTAATCCAATTACATTGCCAGAAAAATAAGTATCACATTTTTCAGATTGATGCAGGAACTAGCTAACATATGTACCCAAATGCCTCCTATTTTTTATGCCAGCTATTTCTTTCCTTAATCCCCAACCTCTTTGTTTTCCATTTATTCAGCATTTCTTTTGTACACATTCTGTACCAGTTCTCCCCTAGCCAGAAATAGCCTAAGAAAAATAAGATTTTCAAAACCAGAAAGTAGAAATCTGTCATGAGAAGGAATTTAAAAAGATTATGCTTTTTGCCAGGATATACAAAACAGGCATTTGGTTTGATTTTTGAAGGGGTTTTTCAAGTATTGCCTTCATTTTTTGCAACATTTCACTATGGAAGTTCAGCTTTTAGGTATTCTGCCAGTTGATAGATGTATTGAATAGATAACTGGATAGAAAGAGAATGGGACAAAGTTACCAGAAATAGCAAGGAAATGGATTTGCTAACTTAGATGAGAGCTTTGCTGAATTTTTTAGTCTCAAATAGTTACTTATATCTTCTTCAAAATATTAGGTTAGCTAAAAGATACTGTAAAACATGTATTTACATAAAGCAATGCATCCTGGTTTCAGCTGGAGTAGAGTTCATTTTCTTTTAAACAGCTGGTACAGTGCTTTGTTTTGGATTCATTATGAGACTAATGCTGATAACGCGGTGATTATTTGGTTTTTGTTCAGTAGCTCTTGCTCTAAGTCAAGGACTTTTCAGCAGCTCATGCTCTGCCATAGAGCGGGTGCACAAGAAACTGGGAGGGCTCATGGCTGGGGCACCTGACCTGGACTAGTCAAAGGGACATTCCACACCAGAGAACATAATGCTCAGTATAAAAATAAGGGATTTGGCTGGGAGGGGCTGATTGCTGCTCTCTCAGGAATGAGATGGACATCAGATGGGGGTGGTGAGAAACTGTTTTGGGCATCACTTGTTCCTTTGGGGTTTTACTCCTCTCTTTCTCACCTTTTCATTATGATGATTATTAGTAGTAGATGATTATATTTTGTTTCAATTGCTGAGCTATTCTTATTTGACCCATGAAGTTCACCTTTTCTTTCCAATTCTCCTCACCAGGGTGGCAGCGGGAAATAAGCAAGTGTCTGCACAGGGATTAATTGCTGTCTGGGGTTAAACCATAAAAAACTTTCACTTTAAAGAATTAAAAAAGACCTCCCTTTCATAGGCGAGGGAGCAAAACTTCAAAAATAAAGCTTTGGGACTTCTAACAACAGTTGTTATGAGAAGGATTGTGCCTTTTTTAAAAGTAGTTTCTAAGACACAAATGAAAATATTTTTAAAGTAGTCTTTAGAAAACAAATCTCAAACCCATCCCACTTTTTTGTAAATCTTAAAACTGCAAGTCAGGTTTTATATGGATGAATCACACATCACCCATAGGTGAGCATATTTACCTACTTGCAACAGTTATTTCACTTCTCTGCTTCCTGGATTTACTCTAATCATATCTGTCCTTATTTAGGTTAATCTTATGAACAGTGAACATATTACTTTTATTTAAAGGAAAGGACACTGAACGTCTCTTCATTTTGTGTAAATATAAATAGAATTCTTCCTACAAATAGTTTTTTTTACTGATTTTACAAAATTTACAGATAATTTTTTTTACTGACATGTTGTGCAAAGTTGGGCAACTGGTTTCATGTCCCTTTGCTTCTAGTTCCTCTTACCCCTTTGTCTGACTTGCAAGTTCTTTAGGACAGGTTGTGTTTCATATTGTGTGGTTTTGTCTGTGTAAATACTGTCAGTAAATACTGCCTGAGATAATGATGTTCTGTTACAGATTTTATGTTCTCTGCATTATTGTCATGCAAATCAAGGTAATATGTTGTCAAAATAATAGCATGAGAAAAAATGAGCTGCCACACTTACCCGTAGACTTTTGTAGCCACTACGTCTTTTGTAATACCAGCAGCCAAAGGCCAGTAAAATTGCCAGCACCAAAATGAAAAGTCCAATACCCAGAGCTCTGTTGGGAAAGCAAAACAAAATAATTTGCACCACAACTAGATGCATCCTCCCAGGAGCAGGTATGGTTAGACCAAAAGTTTGTGTCAGCATCTTTTTATCAGAGGAAGGCATGGAGCATAATTTACTTCAGAAAATAGGCAAAGTATCAATAACGTCAGTCAGTTTATATAGACTTAGCTGTTAGCTAATTTCTCTACCAAGTTCTTAAACATTTTACAAATATATTTTTTGAAAATAATTATCTACCAGTGACTACTGATTCCAAAAACATATCTGTCTGTAACAGTCTCACAAATCCCAGGATTGTGATATTGCAAGTGAATGTGAGATAAATTCCACATCTGCAATAATGCAGCTCATGTTTATTTGCTAAATTTCTCCAGGCAGCAAGTATTTAAAATATATCCTAATTGCATCACATTGCAACAACTTCTAATGAAGGAAGGGTATTTTTGATACATAAAACACATTGCAGCCCTAAGACGTGAGTAAGAAACTTTTGAGTTGTTCATAAAGAGCTCTATAAGGATTTCATTCTTGCATGACATACTAGGCACACTATTGGTGTCACTGGGTCATTTTAGGGAAAATATGCTTTGCAAACTGTGCTGTAAAGCATCCTTCCCACTGCTCACTGGGGACTTGGCAGAAGCAGCACATTTCCACTTTATGTCAAAAAGCAAGCTGACAAAGTAATTTCAAATTTCTTAGTCACAAAAAGCCTTCCTTTTGTGTTAATATCCTCCCTGTTGAGACATACTGAATTCATTCCCCATATTTTTTGTTCTTTCCCTGTTCAGGAACAGAAGAATATATTAAATAATTAAAGGGAAGAGATTATGGAGAAAAAATTGCTATGTGAATCAGGATAAAGCCATTCTAACATACTTCTGTATATCTTATGCCTAGTTGCCTTGCAGTAATTACCCCAGGCTTTTCCATTGGGACTGAGTAGAGGCATATGTGACTTACCAGAGAGTTTTTATATCTATTTGTGGTCATTTTCACTGACTCCAAGTTCCATAATGGAGTATTTCCTTGTGAACTAAAAGGCCTGAAAGGAGATGCAAGCAGATTTGTGTGGCAGAACAGGCTGCCTTTTTGTCTGAATTTCCTTTGTGCTATTTGAAACATGAAGCCCCTTGGAGACAAAGGGATTTTCTTTTTCCCAAGTATGTGGATCTTGTAAGTTGCTCCTGCCTCTTGAAGACTTTGTGTGGCCTACAGGCCTGTTTAACCCAAGAACGGAGCTCACAGCAGCAGCCTAAGCTGTGAGATGGCTCCACTGGTTTTCCTACTCTTGCCAGCACAGTTGAAACTTGGAGGGACTACTTCTCCAGGCAGCTGGTGTCCTCTCTACATTTTTAGACTTCCTGCTTGTCACGTGTTGTGTTGTTCTAGCTGTCCATTAGCCTGTATGCCCCTGTCCTGGTTTAGTGCAAGTTTAGGAGAAAACCCAGAATGCATTTCTGGAGCTGGTACTTCTGACTGCACATTTGCTGTCTAACTCCTTCCCTATCTACTCAGAGGCTAGTATGGAAAGTGTCTATGCAATTTCTTGCCATTCGAATTAAAGCTGAAGTTTTGCTGCTAGGAATTTGGGCTCATATCTAGAATATTTCTGGTACTGGAAGGAGAGGGTCACTTTTGCATCTCTAGAAAAACTACTTACAGATGCAGCCACTAGAATTCACTGCAGTTAGGGGTGAGCATGCTAGTTTCAAGTGCCAAAACATGACTAGCCAACTTTTTTTTTGTTTGTTTGGGGTTTTTTTGTGGGGTTTTTTTTTGGGTTTTTTTTTGTTAAGAACTGAACTGCTTTGGATGGACTATTGGAGAGCTTTCCCCTTTGTTTATTCTTTTTGCCAGGGCTGGTGGAGGAGCAGCTATCTTGCAGTATGAGTGTTTGCAATAAGTCATTAAGTTTGGGGTCCAATGAACCAGTACTAGTAGCACAATTCACATACAGATATCCCAAGCGCACTGGAATTACTTGCCTTATTAATTAAACATCACCAGTCGGGTGGTGTCTCTAATAACCCCAGACCAAACATATTTTATTCTAATTCAAAGATAAAGAATATTTTCCAGAAACAATTTGGGAGTCACGTTTGTATGGCACTGATGTCTTTTGCTCGTTTTTTTAACCATTTCTCTGGGGGGGTTCTGCCATTCTTTGGGGTGAGACAATGTCCCTTTGAGGTTCCTAAGAGAGGGCTGTGAATCCAGAGATTTAGTATACAGATCACCTTGCAACAGCCTTAAAAGTGAATTCTAAATAAGCCTCAATAAACCTGGTAAAGGCTGATGACTTGTGATCATATGATTTAACTCTAGATTCTTGAATTCTGCAATTCTAATTTTTCTTATCATTGAGGGCTCTCTAAGGTTGCACTATGACAAACATTGGAGAGAACTATAAGATAGTTAAAAGGCACTCCATCTATATACAATAGTGAATTTTTTGGATACAATTTTCTGGTTTTCTTTCAATACAAATTCTTTCACTAGCTTACATGCTAACATGGGTTTTGATTTACGCTTACTCTTCTGCTGCAAAGTAGACATGTCCTTTCCCTCTGAAGTAGTTGCCGTCCAAGTGGTTGTATCTTCTGGGCATTTTGTGAGGTTGGTCCTGGTCAAACCTACAGAGTAGAAACACAGTGTGTCAGTGTGATAAATAATTTGTTACCATTGAAGCTTAATATTTTCAGCTTCTTTGTTTTAATGGGAGCATTATTGAGAGGCAGGATAATCTGATATCTTCAGAATCAAGTAGGTTCATATACACACACGCAACTGTCCCAGTTTAGGATAAAGCTCAAAACCATGACTATAGTCTACATATTAGTATCACCACTGATATCAAGGTGTTTGCAACTGAGTGTAACAGAGTTTGCAGAATTTGACGTGGTCTGTTTAGGTACCAAGTGATGGCAGACTTCTGAAGCAAAATCTAGAATATAGAAAAAAAGGCAATTTACCTGGACAAGAAAAAATATTTAGAAAAAAATCTAATATTGTTCTTAAAAATAGTTGTTTTCCTATTCTGTAATTCCCTGTAGGCACTCAGGGGCTAGGTTTTCAGTCACTGGAGACTCTCAGAGATCTGTTGAATTTCAGATGGGAATATTGATTTATGTCTGCTGACAATCTAAACTTGGATGTGTAGGGAATTTATATTACAATCTTTATTCCCAGTCTTAAGGTGGTAATCACAGCTGTCTGAACAGATAAAAATCTATTCAATCAAATATAGTGAAGAAGAAATCCACACATAATCATGTTTCTGTAATATGAAGAGCACAACAACAGATCCCACTAATTTACCTAACCTATAGAGGTAAATTAGAAAACACAATGATTTTACTGAAGATAATTCTAGCCAAGGAAAGAAAACATTCTGAGTTTACTTAGAGACAGTCAAGCCTCTTCTAAAGCATAATTTTTAAGCAAAGATGAAAATTTTGTGTAAAACAAAAAAATATAAATCTTACCTCCTTCAGACCTGTATTCTGTCTGTTAACTGAAGGCATATGCAGCTTTCTTTGACTCGGTCTGGTTTTTTCTCCTTTGATCTGTCCTCTTATGACTATCACGAGTTTAAATTCCTTTCAGTACAGCCTCTGAATGCATTAATTAGCATGAAAGGGGCAAGGAGACAACTCCTCATTTTCTTCTGCATCCTTCCCTCTTAAAAAGCAGAAAAAAAATCTGTTATTTCTTGATTAATTACATGTACTCTGAGATACAGCCCAATACCTTTTTACCTGCCCAGTAAGTACGAGCTCCTAGAGTAGGCAGACTGTTTCTAGATTCAAACATGTTTTGATCTAAGGCTGTTTATTTTGTTACAGAGGACTGGTATTTTTGCATGTATATACTATAGCTTTGTTTATGCACACTTTTTGCACCATTTTAACATTGTGCAAAATAGTATATGTGGACCAAAACTCATTACCCTGTGACAGAAGTGTCTTAGATTAAGGTAAGTACACTTTAATTCTATACTGAGAAGCAAATACTGCAACAAGAAGAGGGTACATCGCATGGGCTGCAGAACTAATGAAGCCTAGGCTTTGCCTGTGTTAACACTGTAGTCATTCCATTTACAAGGTCAGGCAAGAAATGGCAGTCTGTGTTTGATTCAGAGGTCTGGGTACTGTGATATACCAGCAGTTAGTTACTGCCAAAAGAGCATGGAGATAAAAGAACTATGTTCTGCTTGTCATTTCTCCTAATGAATCATTAATCTGAGCCTCTCTGTCCCTCTACAATTTTTTTTAAGTTTGAAGGATTAAAAAATTTTAAGTTTTCACTTGTCTTTGAAGCTGTGCACAGGGCTCTAAATATGGTGAAAATGGCTGACAGACTTAAAAGAAAATAAGAAAGAACAGATAGTGTGAGTGACCAACATCCATTTCATTAGGAAGTCAGATGAAAAGTGTTAACATCAATATCTTTTAGCTAGTGTGGGGCTGCTTCTGTATTTTTCCTAATTATGGTAAAAATCTGACCTCTCTATGTATTTTTCCATGGTAGTGCCTAGTGACCAGACTGAAACACAGTCTGTGCTCTCTAAACATCAGGAAACCCTTTTTTTCTGTGAGGGTGACTGGGCACTGGCACAGGTTGCCCAGAGAGTTTGTCGAGTCTCCCCCATTGGAGATCTGCAAAAGCCATTTGGACACAGTCATGGGCAACCAGCTCCACATGGCTCTGCTGCAGCAGGGGGTTAGACCATAGGACCTCCAGAGGTGCCTTCCAAACTCAGTCATTCTGTGCTTAGTGCCAGAAGGATCTAGTTAGTTTTGCTAGACCTGTTAAAAGTTTGAAGCAACACAGTTTTTGCAGAGGGGAAAATAAAGGGTACAGGAAGAATGAACCGTGAGAAGCATAAACTTGCTAATTTGGACAAGTTAACCCAGATGAACTCAATAGGAATTTCAAAGGTGAAAGAGGTGCAGGGAAGTTTCTGTAAGGGGGTTAGACCATAAAACTGTAAGTGGACGCTATCACAGTCTGTAAAGTTCCCAAGAAACATGCCAGACCTTGTGCACTCTAAAATGTTGTAAAGTTCCTTATCAAATCATGTGTTTTCCTGAAGAAAAGCTTCACTTCTGGAAGAGAGTGATAACTGAAGCTTGCTTGATCAAGCTGCTTGATCTTGTGAGAATCAAAACACTAATAAAGAAAATCCACATGATTTCTTCATGTAGCAAAACCAGTCTCTGACCCTTACTTGCCTCAAGTGATGTGTGGGGTAAAATGTCAACTGCTCGAATATTATGTGTTCTGAATGAATCTCTTGTTAATAGTATAACAGGAAAGGAAAAAAAAAAAACCAAACAGCTTTGTCATGGATCTGTGGTGCCATCTGGAATGTAAATGCAGAATGCTGCTATTGAGGATTTGGATGGATGAGGAGATGAAACACCACATCCTGCTTTTGATCTCAATCTTTTTACAAAGTATTATTTCTCTGATACAGTGCTGCTAACTCCATCAGCGTAAAGTCACTGGGATTGACGCATGGATTCCAAAGGTGTTATGTTTTCAAAGACAACTTTCCAGGAGAAGAGGATGGAAGAGGAGTACTTCGGAGAAACCCCAAAGTAGCGCAATTTTTTCTGATAGCCAAACCTGTGGCAAATCTAGGACGCTCTGATGAATCTTGGTGAAGGGTAGGAAATGAATGTTTCTGGTGTAATTGAAAATAACAGGCCTGACCTTTGAAAAAGAATCGCTGTTGGTTGGTTTTGTGCTGTTGACATTATGATCCCATCTTTCTAGGACAAGATCTTGGGATTTTTATTAATTTACTTCCTTTAATTGATAATTATTTTTATCTGACATTTGAGGTTTCCTACAGCACACAGAGCAAAGAAAAACAAGCATGACACCTGATTTAGTAAAGACATTAGTTTTGAGTTTTATGGGGAAATTCAGTGGAAACCTACAGGTATTTCACTGCTAAATCTACATTATCAGTAACACAGTACAGTAAGAGAAAATAAGGAATTATATCCCTTTCAGTTCATCCTGAGGATCCTTGTCTCTCCATGGTTTGGGGACTTACTTTGAAGGAGGTATTGTCTGGCTTCCAGGCTGAAGAATTCCACTAGAGGCTGGATTAAAAGCTTTTTGAAAAGAAGCTACTCCTCATCTTGCTCCTGCCTTGACTGCAGGCCACTCCAGGGAGCAACATGTCCTGTAGATTGCCTTGCACAAGTACCATAAATATGTTCATCCTGAAAACCTGGTTCATGACAGAAACTTCCTTCTCAAGTAATTTCCAAATGAAGCTGTGGTCCTTACTATCAGACCCATCTCCCTCTGCTCCACTTCTGAATCTTTCAGTAAAGAAGGAATGGTAGTCTTAATCCTGTAGAAGCTGTGCCAAGAGGATGCCATGATTACAGTGGTGCCTTTGTTACTCCACCATGTTTTTCTAAAGAAAAATGTTTGAACAGCTTTCTGGCAGTTTTCCTTTGCTCCTGCTTTGTCTGTGGTAAACTGAGGTTCTGAGCCCAGGGGATTGTTCAGATTTGTGGGCCTTTCTCCATGAGATGCAGAATGATCAACCATGGGTGAAAAACTTTTGGATGCAATTGGGTGCTATCAAGGTAAGGCTGAATGACTTCTCTTGCATGTAATTTCAGGAGGCCATACCTGGATTCAAGAGAATGATAGTGCTTTCTAAAGCCTCACAGTCCTGTTTCCACTGAAACTAACTTTTCTAACTGTTTTGGGGTGAGAAACTGCTTTCAGGTGGGCTGCTAATTTAGGCCTCTGAGGCCATCTCTTGAAGAAAATTAGTATAGTCAACACTGACTACATTCTTATAACTTGGATCAAAAGAGTCCTTTGCAATAAGTTGCTCAGGGAGGTGGTAGAGTTACCATCCCTGAAGATGTTTCAGAGGTGTGTGGACCTGGCACTGGGTGATGTGATTTGGATTTAGAGGTGACAGTGGCAGTGCTGGGTGGATGGTTGGACTTGATGACCTTAAAGGTCTCTTCCAACTTAGATGATTCTATGATTCTAACTAATCCCTGCAGTAATAGTCCAGTGAAGTTTAGCTTGGAATATTTTACTTCATCTGCAGCTGAAGTAAAAGCAGTTCCAACATGAATAGAAACACTCAGTACATCAGCTCTGGACATGAGGAGAGCAGACTTCAGGCTGCTCAGGGTATCAGTAAGGTACTGTGGGAGAATGCTTTTGCAGGTGCTGGGGTCTGTCAGGGCTGGGCACATTTTAAGCACCATCTTAGAGCATAGGCAATTCCCAAATGCCAGAAGTGAAGCAGGTGAGGCAGAAGATGGCTTGGCTGAGCAGGAATCTCCTTTGGGAGGTAGAGGCAAAAAAAGAAGGTGTACCCTCAGCAGAAGCAAGGTCAGGTGACGTGGGAGGATTACAGAGATGCTGCTCACCACTGCAGGGAGAAAATTTGTCGTGCTGAAGCTCAACTGGAGGTGAAGCTGGCCCCAGCTGAGGGCAACAGTAAAAAGCTTTTTCTACTATATTAATGGCAAAAGGCAGTGTAAAAATAACATCAACCTGTTGCTGGATGAGGATAGTCACCTCACAGAGGGACATGGACAAAGCAGAGATGTTCAACACTTTCTTTGCCTCTACTTTTCAACACCAGTAAGGGACAAAGGGGATCCCACTGCCTAGAGCTGGAGGACCATGGCTATGAGAATGATCAGCTCCCATGATCCTGAAATTGTACAAAATGTCCAGCATTCAGCTGAGTAAACATCATGGGGTGCGTGATCAACTGGCTGATGGGCTGAGCACAAAGGGTTACATTGAATGGGGTGGCATCAGGCTGGTGACCTATCACTAGTGGAGTTCCACAGGGCTCCTCCTTAGGGCTTAGGTGCTCTCCAACATCTTAATGATTTGGATGCAGGACTCAAACATTAAGTAAGTTTGCTGAAGACATTAAATTGGGAGGAGCTGTTGACTTCTTTGAAGGCAGAGGGGCCCTGCACGGCTACCTCGACAAATTGGAGGTCACCAAACAAATGAAGTTTAACAAGCGAAGGTGTCAGATTCTGGCCCTGAGATAAGATAACCCTGAATGTATGTATAGACTAGGGAATGAGGCTGTAGAGCAGCACTGCAGGAAGGGACATCAGGGTCCTGGTCTGTGGCAAGTTGTCAGCAGTGCCCTGGCAGCCAGGAGGACTACCTGTGTCCTAGGGGACATCAGGCACAGCATCACCAGGCAGGCAATGGAGGGGATTGTCCTGCTCTGCTCTGCACTGGGGCAGCCTCACCTCAAGTGCTGGGGGCAGTTCTGGGTGCCACAATAAAAGAGGGTAATGAGGATGCCTCCTGCCTAAAGGAGGGTGATGAAGAGGATGAGGGGTCTGGAGGGGAAGCCATGTGAACAGTGGCTGAGGTCACTTGGTCTAGTCAGCCTGAGGGGAGATCTCATTGTGGTCTTCAGCATCCTCATAAGGGGAAGAGGAGGGGCAGGTACTATCTTTTCTCTGTGGTGACAGTGACAGGACCTGAGGGAATGGCCTGAAGTGGTGTCAGGGGAGGTTTAGGCTGGATATCAGGAAAGGGTTCTTCACCTGGAAGGTAGCTAGGCACTGGAAGAGGCTCCCCAAGGAAGTGGTCAGAGCACCAAGCCTGGCAGTATTCAAGAAGCATTCAGACAACATTCTCAGGCACATGATGTGACTCTTGGGATGGTCAGGAGTTGAACTTTGATGATCCTGATTGACCCTTTCCAATTCAGTGTATCCCATGATTTCTATGATTTGACTTCTTTTGTGCCATTAGACAGATACATAGCAACAAGATGACAGTGTTTCCAAGGGACTAATACTATTTAGTGTATTTAGCAAAGAAAATAAAAGTATGACTTTTCATTTCTCACAAGATCCTGTTCAGCCTGGTGGGAAGCAGGGGAAATCTCCAGCCTAAGCCCTGACAGAGCCAGTTCTGAGCTCAGACTGGGCTGCTCAGGACTTCACCCATTTGGACCATGAAGGCCCCAAGGATGTCATCTGCCCAACCACACTGGACCGTGTCCGTGCTGCCGGGCTGTCCTCATAGCTTCAGCCTGAGCTCGCTCTGTTTCAGCTTTGCTGCTGCCTCGCCCTCATACCATAGCACTGCTGTGAACAACCCAGCTGCATCGTCTCTATTCCTCCCGTTGGTGCCAGGCTTGCTGTTTGGTGCCCCCAAAGCTGCTGCCCCCCCTGGCTGAAACAGCCCTGGTTCCACAGCCTCTCAGTGATCCTCTGCTGAACTCAGTCATCTTTATCAACTTCTTTCCTGTGCTTGCTGCTCCAAAATGTGTGCACAACCATGGAGCAGAGGGGAACAATCACCTCTCTTGACCTACTCCTTGTGCCCCTGTTCTTCCAGCACAGTGTACCATTAAGTGCTTTCTTTACTGCCCAGATCAAAATAAATTGCTGACAGGGCTTGTAAATAAAATATAGAATTTTAGGAGAATGCCAGAGGTGGAAATTGCATCCATTAAACATTTCCCCATTCTTCCCACCTCCAGCAATACCACTTCCATTTTATAAAATGAAGAGTTATTTTAAGTAGTGGAATACTGCAGAAGACTGAAGAATAATACTCCTAGAAAAATCTAAATTTTTCAATTGATAAATTTGAAAAGGATTTTCAAAAAGGTGTGTCAGAGCCTTACTACAAGACTTTGCACATTCAGGTGTGCTCCTTCCAATATTTCAATCAAGCCCCCCACAGGTAGTTGATTTATTAATGGTTCAGCTGATTCCCTGTAAGTTAAATTAAATGTTTGAAATACTTGTTCTTAAGAGACAAGAAGTAATTATTTCAGATGAGACATTTAAGTAAACTCACTTTCACCGAGGAAGTGTTTCAATGATGAAAATTTCCAGAGTTTTAAAGTAGGACAGATATGATATTCATAATAGTCTGAAGGCTTTAAAGGGCTACATATTTTTTCTTTCAGTGTTTCTTTCTAACTGTTATTCAGCCTTTTCTCCCTTAAATTCTGTCGTTCCCTGATAGAGTAAAATTACAAAAAAACCAGTTGTATGGATACAGACTCTTTTTTATTCTTATAAATAGAGTATTTACTCAAAGTATTTTCCTTAGGAAAATTGGAATATGGGACTGAAGGGGACCTCAGGAAGTCATCTAGCCCATCCTACTACTCTGAAACACACACATTTAGATCCTTGATTGTGTGTTACCTATCCTCTGATATCTTTGTGTTTTCATAGTCTGCATTCCTAGCCTGCATTGTATCTTAACAGGCTACAATGAAGCTTTTCCCCTGTTACATAACTGCCTTCTGTGAATTATATCAATTACCAATTGTCTTAACAAGAAAAGGAATGAATCATGTTTTCTTCATCTCAGCCTATTATGGATTTGAAGGCTGTTCTCTGTAAAAATGGTTGTCATCTAAACCAGGCAAACTTTATTTCTTATGCATTTTCCCAAATTTCTTAATTCTCTCATTTATGTTCCACTTAATTCTTTGCAACTCATGTACTTCTTACAGTTAAATCCTTGCAAGCATTGTTATCTCCTCTGTATTACCATAACACAGAAAGACATTTGCTATTTTTAATACAGGGTTGCATTTGGGATTCTTACTCAGTTTGAAGTCCACTGTAGCCTTCAGTCTTCCTCTACTACTCATCAATTCTTCTCCATTTTGTGTGGGTGTATTTTGCTTTTTACTTCTGGTATCTAGTACTGCATTTCTCTCTACTGTATTCTATTACTCATATAACTTTTACCTTTTATCAGGTTTGTTTATTTATTTATCTTATGCCAGCACTGCTCTGTAGAGTACCTGCAAACCCTTCAGCTCAAAACTGTATTCATTTACTTGTGCTTTCAGATCCAGCTTGATACTGAAAATACTGGGCACTACTTCCCCAAGTAAGTATTTGTGAGCTGATGCCTCTTCCTTTTTTTTAGTGATAGCTGCAGTCCGCAACTGGGGGTAAAGCTTCTATCTGCTGCACACATGCTTCATGGCAATTTAATTTAGGCCATGGTTTGCCTATTTCATTTAGCACAGCCCTGTGTGACTCTACTGAGGACTTGCATAGTCAAAATGCAACTTCAATATCAAAATAATATGGTAATGGTTACTGTTCTAGTTTGCATGTAAATTAATTACTTTCTTCCTCTGTTTCAAACAGTCCTACCCAAAACTTCTGTTCCTTTGTAAATCCTAATAATAGTGAGTTTGGCAAAAATAAAACACTTCCATGTGTCCTTGAGATGCTGTCAGAGGTCTCATGTAGTCACACCACTACATTGTGCTCTCCATACTTTCTGGTTTGATGTTTCAGGATACGAAGGGAAGGGTAGGGTAATGTTGACTTTTCCGGTTTAGTTCTAATCTTGCTTCCTCTTATTTTTCTCTGTTGGAGTCGATCTAAAATAATTAAGAATCCAGCTGATAGGACAAGAATGGCTCCTGCCATGTAGAAGCCTGCTCTGTAATCTCCAGCCATGTCCACAATCAGACCTGGAGTGAAACAAATGACAGGAATGTGATTGATGGATAACAGACTAATGTAAATTAGCTCAGCAGTGTGAATATATCCTCTTACAAAGGCAATGTGCTGGCTACATACTTGTCTGGCAGATTTCTACACCATTAGCACATGGAACATCACTCCAGTATAGCATTTTTCAGTTTGAAACACAATTCATTCTCATTGTTTTTCATATATGAATTACTAGTGAAACAATATATTGCACAGTTTGAAGCACTTTCCAACCTAAAGTGTGTCAGACACTGCAGGTACTGACAGAAAAAAAAGACAGACCATGCAGCTGTGTATGTGAGCAGCTCTGGGTTCTGTGGTGTAGCTGTCACCAATTGCTGTAATTTGGACCATAACTACAGCATGAGTGAGTTTAAAGAAGGAAAGGAGATTCATCTGCTGGAGACAAAGTTGGAGAATTTGTCTGACGTGTTATGGGTTTCCAGTTCATCATTTTACAAAGAGCCACCGATGTTAACAAAAAGACCTTGGTTTTCCGAGAGATTGAAGCCAATCAAAATATGTGATGCCATTGTGTATTATACTGAAAAATCTCTACAGTACAGTAGTAGCACTGCAACAGTTGTCAGCTGCCCTGTGGGTATGATGGCACACTCCTTTGTGGGCTGATGAAGGTTGCTTGCTTGTGGGAAGTTTGTCCATGTTTAGGGTAGTCCCTGGCCCACATTCTAAACTAAGACCAGCCCTACGTAGGCACAGGAACCATGAACTCAAATCTTTTAGATTTTACACTCAAAGGAGGAGAGGAGAGCTTGAGAGGCACTTAGAACCCTGCTGTTCCATATCTTCTTTGTAGTTTACTAAATATACAAAAAACGGGCTGCACTGATTCCTAGATAATCAGTAGTAGTAACCAGCCACTAAAAAACTGTATATTATTCAGATCTTTCCAACATATTTTTGATACTGTTCTGTTTCAAACCCTCTACAAATCTTCCTGGTTCCTGTATTTTCAAAAGTGAATTAAAATGTTGCAGTATTCAGTCTGACTCATTTGCAACCCATTAGCAATGTCATTATGACAAAAGTCACTTGTAGTGTGTGAACAATGGTCTTTGGATGAGGACTCAGATCTGCATTGTACAAGTCACACTGGTCAATTTTTTTTTCCTTTTTTTTTTTTTTTTTTTTTTTTTTTTTTCATTTTTTAAATTCTTTACGGCTTTCGTTNTTCATTTTTTTTTTTCTTTTTTTTTTTTTTTTTTCTTTTCTCTTTATCACTTTTTAAAGTCTCTACGGCTTGCAGTTCATTTGTCTTGCATTTTTCCAAGATGACTATATCTTGTTACCAGACCTTAAATCCATGTGCTGTCTCCTTGTCTGCTCTCTCTTCCCACTGTTCTTATGTGCTGCCTTCCCTATTTATTATACTAGTTGGCTCAAATGTTGTCTAAAACCAGCAGGCATTTCTCTGAATATTTCCTTGAGGTTTGCATAGCCTAATGTTTCAGGCTGTTCAATTTGAACTTCTGTAGAAACCCTCCCAACATTACCAATATTTGTGCAACATCAATAGTCTCAAATTTCAATTTCTTTTCTGAAAATGTGTGTCTGCTGTTTGTCCCAAAGGCACACTTTCTTAGCTAGATAGTTGGAGACCATCAAGTGGCATTATGTGGGATTCAGGAAGCAGGACCACCATAGGAACCCTGCCTTTCATCCCTCCTTTCTTGTTGTAAAGATATCTCTAAAATCACACAGAAGAGAGGGAGCAAGGTATTTTGGAGAGGATTTAAACTGACTATTTGTTTTTATGTACTTCTTGGCTCAGATACCCCTGAGCTAAAAAAGGGGGAAATTTGAGTGCAGATCCAGATCTTTACAGTTTGGATTACCATTCCCCTTTCTTCTTTTAAACTGTATTTGGCAGTGAGTTGTCTTAACTTACCCGCAAGAGGAGGCCCCACGAAACCTCCAGTGCTTCGAATAAGCATGAAAAGTCCTAGGGCACTGTCAAATTCTGGCATGCCTACAACATCTGCCAGCACTGTAATGTGAATGGCAACTGTTGTACCAAAGAAGAATCCATAGAAGCCAGTGAATATTGCCAAGGAAAGGTAATTGTTAGCCAGTGGCAAGAGCATCAGGGAAGTACTGATCAATGTAATCGCCATTGCCAGCAAATGAATGGTTTTGGTAACATGGAGGTTGGCGTACCAGCCACACAGCAATCTGCCTCCAAAGTCCACCATAGCCAAAATGGAGAGGAGGGATGCAGTCCATGATTCATCTATTCCCAGGCTGTAGCTAAGTGGAACTAAAAATAATGGAGGAACAAAAAAACTCATAGCAGCTAATATACCAAAAATGGCATAAAGTACAAATTCTGGTCGCCTCACAAGCATCCAGTTGAAGGTTTTGTGCATGATGGGAGACTTATCTTCTTTGTCTCTCCTGGATGCACTGTTGCCAGGTGGTGTTTCAGTTTCACAATGACTGGCCTCAAGGAAGCAGCTGCTTGCCAGGGGCCTCATCAGTACTCCACAGACACAAATATTGAGTTGGATGCCACCTATGATCAAGAGGGCACCTTTCCATCCATATTGACTAATCAACCACTGGAAAAATGGCCCAAACATGAATGCAAAGGCACATTCTCCAGCACTGGCAATAGCATTGGCCAAAGCCCTTTTCTTGGAGAAATAGTGGCTAACAATGCTAATGGCTGGTGTCCACGAAAAAGAAATGCCAAGACCTGAAAAACACCAATAGAAATAGCACTGGTTAGACACTATTGAGGTATTTTGGGAAGGTGAAAATTGAAGCAGTCAGTGCTTCTACATTTGCAAAGTTAAAAAGTGTTAGAAAGAAAACATTTTTGCCTAGAAGAAGCACAAGCTTAGCTGGAGTAGGTGTAAGGGTATATTTGTGGCATTATATTCTGTATGCTGTATATATTTCAGTGAAAAAACAGAACATGAAGTATATATGTTATTACATTCTCACCTAAAAAAAAAAAAAAAAAAAACAAAAAAAAAAATTGGTTTCAAATTTTTCTCAGTC
>VZRH01001004.1:676292-691085 GCA_013397555.1 Urocynchramus pylzowi | reverse complement strand
AAACCAAAAACCAAATTGGTTTCACAGTTTTGCCAGTGCATGAGAAATCACATGGTCATGGGCTTGAAGCTAGGCAGATCTGTGTCCATGCTCTCTGTGTTCAGGCTGGTACTAGGTCAGACCTGCAGGTTAAGCTGAGCTGTGTTCAGGGTAGACAGTGAGGTGGGACATGAAGAAAGCTGGTGTATTGCCTCTATTTGCTCTTAATTTTCTTGCTCAACTGCTTTGAGCAAACTTAAAACCTGCTCTAAATTAGAGTTATTTTTATGGCTCCCTAGACTCTTTGGCAGCCCAGGACTGCCAAAGGGTTCAAATTCCAGACATTTTCTCAGGCATCCAGTGCAGAATTTGGAATGGTTTATTTTATTCCCCGCTAGCTTTGCTTCCTGTTCCAGGAAAATCTGCTAGCTGTTGGAGACAATTTTCTGGCCTGGTTTTGCCTGAAGTAAAGGAAAGGATTGGAATAAAATGAAAGCCTGGGACTCTGTTTAAAACATAAGATAAGTTGATGGAAAGTATAGAATTTGGGATCTCCCTGTCTTTTTACTTCAGTACCCTTTATGAAGTTTTTTTCAACCTTCACAAAGCTCTTATCTCTGAATGAAAAATAAAACACTTAATTTTATGCTTGCATATAATTTGCAAGTGTAAATTACTGTCATCTAAATATTTGTCTTTGTTGTTGCATGTTTTCTGAACAAATTCTTATTTCCACAGTGGGACAGGAGGGAAATCACTTTTAAAGAGCATTGCTTGTTCTGGCTGCTCATAAAGTCAAAATAGATATCAGATTTTAAAACTCCTACCACTAGCACCCTCAAATAAGTTGCTGGTGGAAGAAAGCCATAAAGCCATAAATTCATACCCTGTAGGAAGCCAGTCATTGCATACATCCAGACCATGTTGAGTCCAAAAAATCCCAATGCCATTCCTGAAAAAGCCAGAAGTCCTCCAGTGATCACAACTGTCCGATGGGTATATTGTACACACAGTGAGCTGGCAGCAGGGGCTAGATCAGCAGAAAAATCGGAAAAAGAAAAATACATTAGGAACATTAATCTGATCAACATGGCCAAATAAATAAAACATTTTGATGAGGACTACCCTTATAATGCTTGACACAAACAGCCCTAATTATGCTGGATGGGGTAGGAGGTCAACCAAAATTTTATCCTTGCTGATAGAGAAATTACTGTTCCTGAGGCACAGGTTTGAAAATATATTCAACATATGTGGAATCTTTTTAAAGGAAAAGAGTATTTTAGTGTCTTCCTTGTAGTAGGACAGCTCTACTGATTTTCATGTAAAGATACAACTACCAACATGACAGAACCTCATGGACTGTTTCAGCAGAAAATGAAACTTCAGCCACGGAATCTATAGGTTCGTCTATAAAAATTGTACTATTGAGAATGTGTTATTGATATGGCTGGCATGAAAATTTTCTGGAAAAAACTAACTTTTGTTTTCTAGAATTTTGCAAAAATCAACCCTTATTGGAATTTTAAAAGTTTATAAAGGACCAAAAATTAGGGTTTATTTTGTGGTAATACTTTTTACAGAAAATTGGCAGTTCATTTCTTAAATCTTTTTTTAGTGGTACAGTTTCTCGCAACAGAATGCAGAGGCTCTTCAACACAAGGGCAAAGGTGCAGATGGTACAGATCTGATGGTGCAGCAGCTGCTTTGGTCTCTAGTCACTGTCTGGAAACACCTGAAATGTCAGGGATATTTTTGCTTAATTAAGGATAGTTTTACTGCCTGGCTGTTTGTTCCATCAGCGTCGCAAGAGTCGAGGTCAAGTCCGTAGGATTTCTTTAAATGGCCATGGCCACTAGGGGGTTCCCAAGTACCACCTGGCATCAACCAGCTCCCTACAATCTGTTAAGTATCCTGGGAACTGGAATTCGTGCATAAAACGGAATTCAGTTAACGGGCACCACGCTTCTAAATTGAAATAAGTAGGAAGACAATTATTAAGAGAGAGCAGCCAGCAAAGAAGGTTTCATAGTAGTTTGTAGGGGCAGGTTGTTGTACGTTAACCTATGCTAAGATCAGAATTAAGAGAATTTGGTAGCTACGATGAGTGAAATAAACCTGACAAGAGTGCTAGTTGTTGCAAAATCTGCAGCATGTACATTGTCTGACAGCAGAAAGACCTGGCAGGAGTTATACAAACCTCAAATGTCTCTTCAGTTTTTACAGCAAAAATCTGATAATTTTATAAGCATGTAAAAATGATTCTGAAATTCAGTCATTATCTTAAGATGTAGTTGATGAGACATGGTAAAGTACATACAATTGGTGAATCATAAAATATGATGGATAAAAGAAAAGTAGACACAGTATAATATCCATTAAAGTTCTTGAAGACAGGAAAAAGATCTGCAGCTGGAGCAGAAATATTACCAAATTTCAATTCTTAAATAGCAGATAAGAAGAATAAACAGGCAGAAATTAAACATGGAGTAGCAAGAGAAAGAAAGAAGCTAGCCAGAGGACTGGAAATGGATAAAATAGCTTGACTCCAGAGTCTGAAAGGATAAGGGCAACACACAGAAAATGCACAAGCAATGGAAATGGATGACAACAAGAGTACAAAGAGAAATGTGTTGGGAGGTGTCCATCAGTACCGAGAGAAGGCTGGTGAAGGTGATGGGGAGAATCCTTTCTGTGGTAAACTGAACAGCTTGTTGCAAGTGCAGACCTTGGGAGTGGAAGCACATGCTCTCCTTCGACACAAGAAACAGCCTGCTGTTGAAAGGATCCAAACAGGAAAAAATAATAAATCAGTGATCATCCTTCATACTGAGCCAAGTGACACTTAAGGTTTCCAGAGACAGACATTAAGAAAGACTAAGCCAGGCCGGGAAACATGCTCAAAAAACTGGAGGCTCAGGTGATCTTCATCAGGAAGTCTTGTGGTCCCTATAAATGAAGCAAAGGCAGAAGAAGATGAGGACAATTATGTATTGACCTGAGACATTTATAAACTATTATACAGAGGGGGTTTGGAATGTTTGACTACCAAGCTTCATTCACTGGAAGAGGATTACTTTCAATGGATTTCAAAGGATGAAAAACAATTTCTGCTTAAAATTATAGCTGCCTTCCTTGAAGTAGGCTAGTCTCCCACCTGGCTAGGCAAATATATACTTTTTCTGGTTTATACTTGATATTATTGTGTCATATGCTCTATTCCTTCATACATTCCTATACAATGTAAATATATGCTTTAACAAAACAAAACCTAACTAAAACAGGACGGTTAAGTTTTTCCCTCCCATACTGGCTTTTTCTTCTCATGAAGTTCAAATGCCTGAATGACACAGTAGTATCACAATATGTCAGTGATACGTCTATTTTGTCAACCAAATTTATAGATTACCATTTATTCATTTCTGTGGTCTGTGAAGCAGGTTTTTCAATTTTTTTTTCCAGTTAATTATACCTGTCACTGCAACGTAGGCATCAAGGATAGCAGTTTATGGAACTGATAAAATCTTTCCAACTCATGACTTATTTTATCTTTTTACTTTGACTTTGGGTTACTCTTTTTTCCTTCTGAATACATTTTTCAAAGATCAATTGATCTTGATGTTTGGAAGTACTGCAGTTCCAAGCAATTATACTGATAGGTGTGGACTGAGTAGGATGCATGTAATTATACAGTGTCTATGCAAATAAGTGTCTTCAGAAACAAAATGATGATAGCATTTATTATGTTAGGATATTTACCTATTGCAACCATGTATCTCTATGAGAATATGCAGAACAGACTTCACAAATTCTGTACAGTTCAAGCCTGCACATGTTTGGAATCCTGACATCATGTGAAGGATCATGAAGTTTACAAGGGCACTAAGGACTCTAAACAACCAAGCTGAGTCAAATGCAATATGCTTCCTATTTTTCCCTCCTTCATTTGGTGTGATGTGGTATTTGACCTGTTCCCAGCCTTTGACTGGGACAGTTCACTCTATCTTCCCCTATTCTCTGCTTGCATAGTTGTGTCTTTATTGAGCTCCCTCTGTGTGAATTGACTTTTTTTTTCTTTTTAACTCTGTGAGTCTTCTGGTAGATCAATAACTTGGAGTCATATTAAGAGGGGTGAAGAAGACATAGAATTGGTAATATATGCAAAGAAAGGGGATCTTGGTGAAGATAAAAAGAAGTGGGAAAAAACAGGACTGAGAATCATTTTGGTGGCAGATGGCTTACCTGATGGATGGGGTCACAATCCTTGTATTTTGAAGTACTTCGAAAAAGTGGCAGTCACTCTGAGATCAGTGAACTTGCACAAACTGTTTTAAGAGCTTGATTCAACAAGCTCTGTGGCTATCAGAATTATCTCTAATGAGTTTAACTCAAAGCCTGTAGCAAAACTTAATCATGAGTTTAAGTACATGATGTTTTTTTCAAGCAATCAGATTCCTGTGTCTATGGAGTTTTTTATTAACCTATTCCATACATGAGGCAGTAAATGCCAATTTTCTGAAATTTTTCTGTATTTTCTGTAGAGACAGAAGAAGGAATCTAGACTTTTCTTGGACTGGGTTTTTTTAAGGAAGATTTTCAAACTTGCTCAGGTAGTTAATATTAAAATAAAATGCTAGAGGAGTACTACTACCTACCTCCTAAATGAAAGACGGCAATAGTTACTGATGTGATCCAGGAAGTGGTGCTTGCAAGTTCATCAAAGTGCTTCTGGATTTCAACAAAGAACAGACCAAAAGTCTTGAGGACACCAACAGTGAGGCCCATCACCATGAAGGCTGATACTACCACAACCCATCCATAGCCACCGTCTAGTGGATTGCTGTCTTTAGCCTGCATCTTTTCTAATTCTTAGATCTTCTCTGGTTTTTGGGTTGTTTTTTCTTTTTTTTTTCTGGAGTGGTAGTGATGGTGATGAGGTTTTTTAACAAATCTGCAAATTGGTAGAAGGCCCATTGTTAAATAAATTAATTAAAATATTCTAGGAATGGCTTACACTAGTAATTTTCAATTTAAAATACAACATTTATTACAGCGGTTTGACTGAAAATATTACCTGGGTAACAGAGGCCTCAAGAGACAGAAGACTGAATAAAGAAATTTAAAAAAAAATTCAAGTACAGAGTTAAGAAAACAAAAGAAGCATGCAGATGTGAACAAAGCAGAGAAGACAATGGGAAAATATTCAGACATGAAGATTTTCAAAGATAGAAGAATTTTAGGGTCCTCAACATTTTAGCATTTATAAATATTAATCATTCCTGCAACACCAATATTTTTGCCAAAATAGTGCACATCCATCCTTGCAAAGATATATTCATAGGCAAGAACATCATATTAAGCACAAAACTGAAAAAGCATGTTTCCCCTTAAAAGTTTTGTGATAAACATGCAGCAATCACGCAGCAAGCATGGAGGACATGGGATCTGGCTGGAGGGAGAGAAACATTCATACATTTTTCTGGTTTCTTCATGGACACTAAATTCTGAGCAGGGGTATTGTACAAGATACAGAAGACCAAAAAAGACCTATCTCAGGAGGAGAATGGGAAACTTGAGATAGCTGAAGATGTACTATATTTAAAATTATCTACCCTGTGTGCACCTGGGAAAAAATGAGCTGCATGAGAGATTCCATACCACTTGAAATTATCCGGTACAAAGAAGCAGTCACTAGTCCTGTGATTTGCTCCCTTGAGGTGCATGATCTCAGGAGGATCTGAATCACTGCAGCAGGGTGGGGAAAAGAAGCCATCAGAGCCTTGTAGGGATCAGAAACAAAATCATTCTACTGCCCTGTGTCTGGACTGACATGGCACTGGACACATTTACACATCTTAAAAAATCTTAGAACAGCCACAAGAGAGAGAGAGACTGCCCTGTGTTTAGGTCTGTATGTAATAAAACCTGAAAGAATCAGGTTTCCATTCCCACAGTTTCAGGGGTGATCTTAAGCAAGTTGTTAGATCTTGCTGTGCCTGTTTTCTCAGTTGTCAAATGTAGCTAATACTTTCAGAGGTCATAAATTTTGTTAAGTTGGAAGCACTAATACTTGTATTAGTGCTCAGTTTACTATAAGAAAATACAGAAATTATATCAAGCTGTAGCTGTAGCATTCTGACAATGCTGAGTTCAAGTAGCACAGTCATAATTTTGTTTGAGGCTTGGAAGAACATAAAAAGGATGCAACACTCAAGCTAAATGAGCCTGCCCAGGGAGAGTGATACTGATATTTCTGCATTCTGCATAGACATGCCTGGGCAAGGGATTATAATTTGTGCCACAAAACAGATAGAAGAAATCCTGCTGCTTACCAGGCAACACCCAGACTAAAACAGGCATGATAAAATCTGCATGACACCACCCAGCACCCTTCACTTTCATTAGGCAAACTCTGTCCCAGGAGGAGAATAAATTTGGCCTTACTGCTCACAAAACTTAAATGAACAGCATGTTTCCTTACGACAAATACATCTTTTATGTCACAGCTCAGAATTCATCCTTCAGTTCCTTTTAATGATCACAGTGTTACATGTAACTCCAAAATTAAACTACTATTTCAGTTGCATTATTAATTAATGAGGTAGTTATTTTCCAGCAGCCCTATAGATTTGAAAGTGGTGCAGCTACATACTATAGGGAATAGTTGGAATGCCTGAACAGGGTAGAAGAAAGCACAGATATTACAATAAGGGAACATGTTTTTGACACCATGCTTTGCTTTCTTCCTCCTTCACTTGCAAGAGAAAGTTTATTATAAGATTATATAATTGCAAACACCCTAAGCTGAAAAAACCTACATAGGTTCTCCTTTTGCTCTTAGCTATTGAGTAATGGTAAATAGTAAAGTACTAATATCTTCACTTCCCATTTTGTCCCTGGAGCTAACCTTCTAAATAAAAAGGAGGAAAGACCTGTAGGGAAACTGCTCCTTCTGTTGTCCCCAGTCATACACAAGATCCCTCAAAAATGTAAAGCTGTGCTTGGAAGCACAGGCATTCTGTCTAGCATCCCACTGACTCCTACCTCCAAAATTTCTCATGGCTGCTGGAACAGATGTCCTGTGAGACATGGACTTAAATCAGGAAAGCCTGTGCTTGGTCTGTGCATCAGCAAGAGAGGACAGCTCTATTAGAAGTGTTATTATGCTCATGGCAAGTTTTGCCAGAAAGAACACGCAGGCAAGAGTGCAACCTTTATCTTTGCACCTGGATAGCTACAAAGACACTTTCTGAGGCACCAGGGCTGTTCCTCTATTCATGCTCTACAAGTTCTCCAAGCTATTTCTGCTTTGATTCATGCCAGTAATTCAAAAAGCTTATCAGACAATTATAAAAATAAATTATAAAATGCTTATCTCATTGCTTGCATTTTAGGGTGTCACATAAACTTGTGAAGACGGATACTTGTTCTACTTGGTTATCTTGTGCTCCATGTTCTAATTTACTTTTTACAAAAGAGCAAATGAGTTGAATACATTTGCTGCACATTGCAAAACAACATGGTGGTGGAATCAAGGAAAAACTGTTTTTAGTATGAATCCTAAACTTCTTGTTTTCATGCAACTCATACTTAACAGTCCCCAAATAAATGTATTCACTCTTTCTGAATGGAGGCTGAGTGGGCTCCTTGTGAGCTGGTGATACTTTACAGATATAGGTTCCCCAAGAAGACAAAAAAGGGCAAGTATTAAGTTTCTCCACACTTAGATAAAGAAATGTGACTTGGTAATGGGTTTTTGGTTTGGGTTTCCTGGATAAATATTGTACTATTACCTTAGATTTGGACTTACCAAAAAAAAAGAGAGAAAAGGAAGAAAAACATACTTAATATACATAGACACAAAAGTACTTTTACCAAAGGCTGATACCTTGAAACATATAAATACCTTGAGCTATGTAAAATGAAATACAAAATATAGCTTTAATAAATTAACAACTGATTAAACAATATAATCTTATTTTATTGGTTGTATTAGAAGAAAGATGGAAAGAAACAAAGAAATCAATTGTAATTTATGCTGAAACTTCCTCCACACATGTGACTTGGTACACAGGCAAGGAACAGGCTATGTTTGTCACATTCAGATACCTTATGATTTTCCTCTAACACTCAAACTGGTTCTGCTGATGCTCACCTATCACTAGAGATTCAACTACAATAGAGTCGTACTAGTTACTGCTCCTCATACACAAATTCAGGAGGAACTTCATTAAATTTTCCTTTCTAACTTCATAGCATCATTTTAGAAGGAGACAGTCTAATGAGCATGATTTATAGCAGTTTATTGACAAAGCATATCAGGATGGAAAAGAGGGGCTGAATGCTATGAACAACCAGTTAGAAGTGATAAAAATCAAGTGTAGCATCAAGAAATTACCTTATTCAGATCGCCAATGCTTGTAGGGGATAGGAAGCTCTTCCTTCACCTTCCAGTTGTATGTAAGTTCTTGAGTTGTGCTGCAAACCACCAAGTCATCTTTCTCATCTGAACTACCATCTAGCCAGCTGAACAAACCGATTTGTCTCCTTCAGGATGTGTAAGCATTGGGTTTTATAAGAATCCCCTCCTCCCCTCCTCAAAAGTCATTTGACTCCACCTATACTCAGAAAAACAAAGTTCTGTCCTGACTAGAGATCAGAGAAACAAAATCAGGAATAGATGGAGGAAACTTACAAGAGGAATGCAGATTTTGTTATTTATCTGCACTATACTTACACTAGTCTTGGACTGCTGTCCATGTTTTCTACTGAACTCAACTATTGGACCAACCAGAAAGTTCAGATGTGTCAGCTGACTTCAAACTCCCCTGTGTTCTGGAGCATTTACTGCAAATGTTTATTCAAATTTGAAATTCATTTGTGGCTTCCCTACGCTTGTGCTGTTGGGCAGATGTTGGGCACAGTGAGCATCATCTAGCCTGCAGCAACTACAGAAGTTACAGGAAGTTTGAGTGTGCTCTCCTGAGCATGATATATGCATATTTGAGCCTTTCACCACACCAGAGCAGTCCTTTACTAGTGTGATTTAAGAGCCCACAGTTAAATACTGCTGGTCCTTGTAAAACTTTGCTCTCCCAGCTCTCACTGCTAGTTTATTGGAACTTATTCCCTTTCCTACCAATTTACCTTGCACTAAGGTTGGGGTGGCTATACTGCTGTTGTAATTGTTGGGGGGGACAGGGTAGGCTGTTGCAGTAGCTTGTTGCATTTTGTAGTATTTTTATTTACATGTCTGTATACTTACTTCATGGCTTGATCAGTAATCTGTGTAGTTTGTGTGTGCTGAAGGAAGCATAAATATGCAGTTGACCTATTTCATATTTCAGATCTATTTCATATTTTTGGCATATTTGAATGGGAAGCCAGCAAGTTTGTGATGTGACATTCTGATTTTCTTTGGCTGGGAAAATTCTCTAGAGCTATGTTTTTGGGCTGGAGAAGACAAAATCATGGCAAAGGAAAATTATGGGGTAGTTTTTGAAGTGGAATTAGTGTGTAGTCTTGATAGAAATGTTGCTGCCACTCCTACTTGACCTTGTCGTTACCATGTGAGTTTTCATGCAGTGAATTAGACTAGTGAACTAGACTGACCCTGCCAGTCACTACACTGGGGCAGTTTCCAAGTTTGGAGAAATTAATTGTGTGCTTTTACAATGCAGAAGGCAGAAAAAAAGTAGCCAGGAAAGAAACTTGGCAGATGAGACTGCTTAATCCAGAGGAGAAAATCACATGGTGGTTGTATAGAATCAGTGTATTCATATGCCCCGTGACCCCACCACATTCTGACCCATGATGTTGCCAGGCACAGGGATGTGACTGATTGGCCTGTAGTTCCACTGGTATTCCTTATTGCTTCACTAAAAACAGTAGTTATGCTTCCCCTTTGCCAGTCATTGACAGCTCCACCAGCTTCACTGCCACCACTTACTTTTCAAATGTGACATTGTGGCTCAGCCACTCCCTCTGCCCATTCCCTCAGAACCCACGCTTCACCCAGTGAGCCTCCTAGTGTATCTGCCTGACTTCCTCATTGTTGGGATGCTTGGAATAGGTGGCCCTTGAATATGATATTACAGTCGTGGGAATTTAAGTCTATAGACAAAATAATGAAGACTGGAATATTTCACTGGCCAGTCCATCAGATTATTTTTAACATTATATTCACCGATATTACTGGGGATTATGTGCAAAGGAGTATTGTCATGGCTTGTCATGACTCTCTCTTAAAACCAGAATGGTCTTAGTAGGACTAAACTGAATGTTCATTTTCTACAGTCCTTCCTACTAAATACATTTAGTCTTTACTCATACCATTTAGTTTGGGTTATCCAGAACTACTATTATGCATTAATACTATAGTAGATTTTGCTCATCTGATCAGACTAAAATATTTTCACAATTTTCTGTCAACACACAGAAATTTTATGCTATATCTGTGTACAGTACTTCTCCTTAATCATCTATTGGTTTTCTCCACATGTTAAATTTACAAATAAAATTTAAATATATCTTATTTCTACTTAAAAAGTAAGAAAGAAATTGTAGACTGCACTTCTGTTAAACTGCTTACATTATTTCTTGCTCAACATTTTAAAAGCTTAGAAAATTCTTAGGAGAACTTTCATGTTTCCATTCATGCACTGGAGGAAAAAGTTTATGCCAGGTGGCAAGAAGAGTCGCTTCTCCTCAGATCTAGTTTGTCAGCTCAGCTTTCACTAATTCCAAGGGTTGGCTTCCACTTTAAATGCTTAAGTAAGCACAAAATACATTCACAGGTAGACTTCTCCATGAAATATTTGGTGTAGAGGGAAATGAGAATCTCCCTGGAACATCTGTACTTCAATAACAGTGATTCATGATTATGAAGATATTATGCTTAAATACTGTCCAGTCAAGTCATAAAGAAATATTTAACCATTCAGGAGTTAGTGTGTCTTGGCTTTTATTACAAAGTTTAAAGAATTAAATCGGCAATGGTTGAAACAGAGGCTCGATATTTATGTATTTCTAAAAAGCCTTTTTCTCAGTATTGTTGAAACTGGAAGTAGTGATTGTGTTCTCTGCTGCTGTAAATAATTTCAGCTCCAGAGATTTCAAAATTACTTCATTCCTTTCACCACCAGAGAATTTCTTCATTGATTTCTCAATGGGAACAGGGCTGTCTTTGAAGAAGACACAACATATCTATCTACTGCCTCTTTATTGTTATTATTGCAGTAAATATAAAATGTGGGAAACAAGTCTCTGAAATTAGGTTCTTATTTAAATAAACTGCACAAATGTAGAAAGCCAGCCTGGCATAAATACACACAGATACTGGCAAAGTCTCCTCATAGTCAGCTCTGCTCAGATGGAAAGGCAGAGAGCTTATTGAAACCATGCCTCCTGCATTCATCAGTCTTTCATGGTGATCATGCTTGTCCCTCTGCTTGGAACTACCTACTCTTATCACATACATCCTCTTTTTTTTTTTTTTTTTTCTCTGACCAAAGCCTTCTGACAACATTGATAAACAGATAGTAAGCCAAGATAAAACACTACCAGGTCATATGATCCATCAGCTAAGAGAATATTGATTGAAATGACTGAATCAAAATGACTGTGTTTGATTTGTGGTTAAGTGATTACTAATGTAATACAGGTAGCCTGAACATAAATATTCTGACGACTGTGTGCAGGAGAGATAGCATATGAAAAGATTGGAAAACTGTTATGTAAGAAATAAACAGGCTGACATCACTGCCAAAATAGCTGACATGGGATGATAAATGAATCTGGGTAACATATGTGGATGAGTACGGAGGTACTTACTTAAGGTCTTGAAGGAAAAAAAGAATTTAATCTTGATGTGACTAGAGAAAAAGAACCAGGGTGGTGATTCAGTTGCATAAAGTTAGGATGATAAAGGTGTGTTTTGTGGAGATAGGATAGCTGGCAGTGATAGCTGGCAGATATCAGAGGGGCTAAAGAGCAGAAAGAGATAGCAAATAAGCAAGTGAGTGATTAGGGTTTGTCAGAAGCTGTCAGACTGTAAAAAGTGAACTATTTAACAAATAAAAGAAGTATAAGTGGCTTGGTTTTGGACTGGGCTCTGGTTATCCAACTACCAGTTTAACAAATTCTTATTAGTTTGAGATTGACTGACGCTTTACAGGCTGGGAGCAAAAGAAGAAAAAGCCTTCTGTCCTGAAATTACAGTCAGGTGTGCTGATTGCTCCCTTCCCCAGGGAAACATCAATCCCTGGCCTCCCTTTATAACAAAGGAAATGCTCAGCCTGCACGGAATGGGGGGCAAAGTATCTACAGGGAAGAGAGTGACATAGAACCTGACTTGGCTGCAAGCGGAAGGTGTATTTATCTGAACAAAGGTTGTTTGTTTTGTTTTTCAACAAGCAATAATCAGTTCATTTTCTGTGTGTAATTCTTGATTGTCATTATAACTTCCATTACAAAATTATAGGGTAAGAAGAAGAGGGGGCATAGGAAACGAGTACTGCTAAACAGGGAAGATGGAAATGCTCTGCGTAAGCTTACCAAAACAAGATGGTTAAGTACAGTGCTGATGCAAACAAGAGTCTCTCTGTGCCCTATCAGTCTGCATCTGTGGGTGGTTTCTTCCCATTCTGAAAAGAGTGACCAGGGTTTAATCATTCTGCTTTAATTACAGCATGAAGGTGAAAATGCCCAATTCTTGGGTATGTCTGGAGTGTCAATAAGGCATTTTCTGTCTTTGTACCTTAGGAGAGAGATGGATGTGTTTGGCTAAATTAGCCCTAAATTTCCCCTGGTTGATGTCTGGGAAGGATTTTTACAAGGATTCAGCTGAGAGCTAGGACATAAGGGATATAAGCTCATTAGACTTCCTGTGCTGTTTTCTTACACTAGCCTGTGACACACTGTGCTATCCATGGCTAGATGCTGTACTGTGGAGTTATGATAAAGTGAGGAAATAAAGTCCAAGAAGAAGAAGAAGAAGTGCCAGTTTCCTTGCAAGCATGAAGTGTGCCTGTATAGAAGAGTTTTCAGAATGAACAGCTTGTATTGAACTGAATACAAGGCTACACAAGGCCTGTATTTCTATAAGGATGGATTCTTGCACTTTCAATACTCTTGAAAATAGTCTTCCTAGTTTCATTCAAAGGCAAACATTTGCAGTACACAGAATAAGAACCAGGCCACAATTAAGGCATGACAACTGGACTGTTGGTAGTAGTGCCCAAAAAATCCACCTTGAAGACAGGGCAGAAAATTTATTTAATATGAGCTTCTAGCTACAACACTGTGGTTACAGGAGTGAGGTAACTGCTGGATATTTGGTTGAAGAGGTGAAAGATCTGTGCCTGAGGGAGGAGTAAAGATCTAGCTCCATTGCAGCAGCAAGGCTCAGTGATGCAACACCAACTTCTGTGCAGAGAAGCAAGATTTTTCCAAGCCTGCATCTGTCACTAAGGAAAGGCTGACATAATAGGCCCTGGAAACTCAGAATGTAAAATCTGATTCTTCTTCCTCACAGAGTTTCCTGCTGAGTACAAATTTCATTGAAAGCTGGTCTGTCAGAGAAGCTGTGGGACACTGAGTGGATGGCTGGAACAAGCTGCAGTGACAGAACCGCATTCCCAAGACAGCTGGACAGAACTGTCCATTCAAAGCTGTGGCAACATGCTTATGTTAAAGCAAATAAACATCTCTGCTTCCCTGCAGAGTAGCAATGATCTTACCTTTGTGTGTGTCACTGGTGTAGGTGCTGCAATGCTACTTTTTTTTGGTTTAGCAATGCAGGTAAGTTACTAGAAAACTTGAAATCATCAGAATGGTTAGCAGGAGGATAAAAGGGCTGGAAAATCACCAGTTTATTAAACTTAAGCTGGAAGATGAATGTAAGAGGGGTCTTGATCGTGATGTATTAACACCTACACTAGACTAGACATCTTGTAACAAAGAGATTTTCAATTTATTGGTCAATGATGTAAGAATATTCAATGGATAGAAAATGGAAGCTGAGAAATTAATACCACAAGCAAGTCATATTTGAATAAGAAAGGTGACAATGGGAACAACTTACCTATTATTTCATCACTGTTTATTTTTAGTCAACACTGAATGTTCTTCTGAAGACAGTGTTCTAGTTCTCTCACCCTAAGTAGCTGATGGTGACCTTAGCATATAAATTACAGATTCATATCTGTACTTTCTGTTAAGCAAGAATGCTAACCTGCTATGACTTAACTTACTTTTGCTACTAAACTAGAAAACAAATCCAACCCACAGTCCTTATTGATATCCTTAACTTTTTCTGCTCAAAACAAGGTTTACAAGTATAATTAATGCTCAGTGAAATGGGATTTTCCTCTTTTGTGAGCTGACAAAAAGAACCAGCTTGGATTGCAAGATACGAGGTTAAACACCAGCTTTCTTGACATAAAGTCAAACTGAATTTATGCTGAATAATTTGATTGGAAATCAGATCCAATTATCTTAAATTGGTCATTCCAGATTAATAGAGCAATAAAAGGCACTGTGTTTGTTGATGTACTTGACCCTGATATTACAGTCATGTCAAAACGTGTAAGCACTATAATTCCAGCCTAATTCATACCGCGTAGTGCCTTCCCAAATGCTGTGCTCAGAACAGAAGATAAAAGGGCTGTTGGTCTTTCAAACATACAAAGTCTTTCTGATCTAAAGCAGAAAATTACTTCTGATTTTTGAATTGGCAGAATTTTTAAAATTGTTTTGATCTATAAGAATATGACTGTCACCAAAATTAGTATGGTCAAGACTTTTTCTTAAATG